>JAUYWG010000046.1:12602259-12619331 GCA_034779775.1 Enteromius afrohamiltoni | reverse complement strand
CTTTGAGTCTCCCCTTCCACTGCCTGCTTTCCTCCTTGACCTCAGCTATACACACAGGAGTCTTTAGTAGTTGTGTGCAAAAAGGCTATCAAGGCTATTTTATTCACTTTAAACATCAGATGGACTGATTCCTTCTCACAGATGAGGCTGGATACTACTGCAGAGCAACTGTTTGCAATCAGTAACAATGCACCATTTTGCCTTTTACAGAGTGTTTATTTACACTAAGTACAAATAGCCTGTATTGTTGGAAGAGGCTATTTAACTGATGTGTTATTGAGCTAGTCAGCATTACAAAAGACTATTGATTGTGATCAGCTCGAGTGGTGCAGATGGTAAAATGTGTGCTCATTTTGACAATAATGAATCCGCTTTTTAGCAAACATTTTTAAATCCCTTTTCAAATTTCAAATCACATCAGAAAAGCATTTATCTTCAATAAAAATGAAGGAAATAATCTAAAAGTTGAAAATAAGTAGCGTTTGCATAAAGAGGCATGAGGTAAGTGTAGGGAGGGCTTTATTGTCCAATAAGGTGCAATCAAATGTAATAATTTGAATTAAAATTCAAATTTACACCCAGTAAGTTATTTCTGCATACTGTTTTATAATGTACAGTAGTCAACATTTGAATAGGATCAAAACCTTTCATCAAAGTTGTCCTAAGACAAGAATAGGTATTGTTTTGGATTAAACTTAACTTTGATGAAAGGTTTTGATCCACTTTGAATGTTGACTACTGTATACTGTCATGCAGATAATTTGCAATAAGTAGTATAAATAGCAGAATTTAATGCTAATTTAACATAAGAACATAAGGATATGCAAAATTGCTGCTATTTTCACTTAGTGTATATAGCATCAATTACTATTTGCACTATATAGCCACTGCTTTTTTTTCTTTTCTTTATACCTAACCTATACATATCTATATATCTTTAACTCCCTGACATAATACATTGCTTTTTCCTTTCTTTAAGAGCAAGCACTGAACTGAGCATCTGATGTCAGTGTGAACCCCTCAACAGAGGGACAAGAACGATGTCATCACTCTGCAACCCACATCACTCCTCCATGAACTTCTTTCTTCAGCACGAAAAGAGCAATTGAGCTCCCTTCTTCCAGAGGTCAAAGGCCAATGTCTGCCTGTCAGGAGAAAACAGACTCGGGGCAGCGGGTTAGATCAGAAGCTGTGGCCTGTTGATTGGGTGAGGTATGATCAGCTCTGGCGAATTGTGCTGGAGGGGTGAGAACAACTGGTGTGACAGCGCACAGGCGATGAGCTGTGAGGGAATAAGAGCTGACATGAGGAGATTCAGGGTGGGTGAGTCTTTCTGTCACTACCTGACACAATGACACTGAGGAGAGACACACAGAGAGACAGAAGACGGAGCGATTGAGAGACAGAGTGTCAAAGAACATGTTACGAAAGGAAAGAGAACTACTTCAGCAGGCGGAGGAAAGAATAATAGAATGAGAGAAAGAAACTGAAAATCGGTTGACCTGAAATGTTTGTCACTGACGTTAACATTTTTTTGTTAGACCTATACCTGTCTGACTGTTAAGTGGATAGTTCATCCAAAAAAAAGAGAAAACTCAGTTTTTAAAAATTTGGTACAGACAAATATATTTATTAAGCAGAATGTCCAATCTGCGTTTTTTGCATAACACAAGTGGAAAAAAAGTTTACATGAGAAAATGGACCAATTTCAGAATGAACAATCTCTTTAAATGAGATTTTGTCTCATCTCAAGTAGCCAAATTAAACATATTGGTCAAGATAATAAAGAAACAATACTGTTAGTATACAATTATACCAATATTTGTTATCTATCTCTCGCAAACCAGGCTCATTGGAAATACATGCCTCCACATGCATTTCTGCCACCCTGTAATTAAGTACCTTACTGCAAAAGCATCCGTTTTCAAATCATCATAACATAGTCATAACTTAACAATTTCAAACAATTTCAAAAAGTCATAACATAACATTCGGCAAGTAATTAATCTTTGTTAGCTGTAAATTCCTACTTTTGTTTGAAAAGGTAACAGTAAAGACATTTAGAATTCTAAAAACAATCAAATAAATGCTGTTTTTGAACTTTCTAATTAAAGTAAATCCACAAAAATAAGCAGCACAACATATTAACTTCAAATAAAATCATGCAGTCAGTAAATTGTGGCAACGTATGTGATTTTAAATAGAATTTTGGTTAATTAAGTCAGCAGCTAAATTTTTACTGTCCAACATCAATAATAATAAAAACGATTTTAAGCACCAAATGAGCACATGTGAATGATTTCTGAAGGATCATGTGCCAATGAGGACAAATTTGCTTTTGTCTAATCGCGATTAGCCAGAATCAACATGAATATGAGGTCAAGACAATAAAGAAACAGTATTGTTTTCATTCTGAAGCATTAGGGAGGATTAAAGTAAATCAAATTGTGAAACAGCTTCATTAACAGCTAAATGCTTACAAAAACAATATTCAAAACGATGCTAAACTCTCATAATAAAAGAATGCGGTGCCTTGAAGAATAAATAAACCTTTTGTGTGAGTACAGAGTCGGATAAAAATCCCTTTACATTTCAGTTGTCTATTCATTGATACAGCAATTGATAAGCTATGGAAGCTATGTATGTTCACAATACAAAAAAAAATAAAGAAAAAAAAAAATGTAAATAAATATATATAAAAATCCAGACACATTTTTATAGCACAGTGCAATCTAACAGACTTCAGGTTTACCTCTTTATATATATATATATATATAAGTCTATTTTTCTCCATTCCTGAAGTTTGTCAATATGTGCTTGACCTCTATGGGCAAACCATTTTCTGTGATGTTGAACCTAGCAATAGCCTTGAAAACCGCTTTAAATTAAACAAGGGAGAACACAGATTGTTGTATAATTTATCCGGACCTCCCGCTGAGATTCCTCAGCTCAGTTATGTTACTGTCTAGATTGGAATTTCCTTTTTTCTTTTGTTTGTGCGATACACAATGTGGATCCTGGCAGGGCCTGTAAATTACCTCTTTAAACATTCATTTGGCTTAAGCAAGAAGAGAAGGAGAAAAAGCTCTTGATTTCATATACAATGAATAAGTTAATAAAAAGGTTTTTTTTCCATACACACTTTTTTCTTTTTCCCCCTCTCATCATTCCCTCAGAAATCAAAAATATTTCTGAGGAAAAAAATAAATAAAAACGCACACCCAAGAATGTACGCGTGCACAGACATACAACAACAACAAAAAAAGAGAGGGAGAGGAGAAAGAGAAAAGGGAAGGAGGATGAGCAGGCAATGATGTGCCTCACAGGCTCCCTCCTGCCTCCCAAAATATCCAGCGCAGGAGCCGTGCGAGGCGGCCCGCACTCCCCTGAGAGCCCGCGCCGCTATCATTAGCGAGGGAGAAGGCAAGCTCAAGTGGCATACAAACTTCAGCAAAACGTCAAGTGAGAAGAGCACGCCACTGCCGAGCTGGCAAACTCCACCAAATTAATACTGCTGAAAATAAAAGGCAGGACAACTTTCAACCAGCCAGTGAGGCAGAGTGAAAGAGAAATGTGAGAAGTATGAGAACGGATGAAAGGGACGGGGAAGAAAGTATGGGTCTGTGCCGGGTTCGCACATAAGAGACACGTTCATTTTGGAGATCTGTGCTGGAGTTTTTCTCTACCTCAGCGACTTGGCTGGCGTTTGAAGGGAAGAGACACTGAGGATGGGCGCTTTCCTGATGAGGTCATCAGCAAGGCTCAGAAACAGAAAACTTTGTGGCGCTCGAGTTTGACTATTAGTATTCCTGCCGGAAATAAATGAATCCCAAACGGAAATCTTGAACGAAACACAACCATGGAAACCGGGAAGCTTTCAGCAAAGAAAAACGCAAATGTGCATTCAGCATAGCGTGATGGTGTGGAGGAAAGTGATGCTTCCAAATACAAGCGCTCTTAAATCTCTTAATTCAATTATACCTGTTTTTACTTCAAATAAAAAAAACAACAGTTTTAGGGTAAAAAAATATGCATTGAAATAAATAATACAACGAGGTCACTGCTTACTGATGCAATTAGTAATACTTTTGGGACAAATCTGATCATTTTCTAATTAGTATTTGACATAACTTTTTCTTAAATCCTAGGCAAGGCAAAGCAAATATATTTACTTACATACACAATGCAAACCAATATTCTCTTTCTTAGTATTTTTGCTTTGTTTTCTAGTTTAAATATCTTGAATAAAGACGAATACTGCACAAGTAAAAGGAATTAAGATATTATAATATAAAAATGCCAATAAATAATAATAAAAATAAATAAATTTTTTAAACAAGCAAAAAAAAAAAAAATTTTTTTAACAATTTTGAATCGTTTACTTGAAAAGTAAAATGATTTAAGATATTATGTCTTGCTTATATATAATATCTGCCAGTGGGGTAAGAAAAATAATCTTGTTTAACCTTTGAATTAGAATTATTAGAATTAGAATTAGAATTATTTTTCTTACCCCACTGGCAGATATTTTGATAATTATCAAAATTTAGATAATTTGTTTTAGAAAGCAAGACATAATATATTTTTACTTGTTCAACTTGTACTTATTCAAAAATGTTTATACTAGAAAATAAAGTGCACTATTGTATCAAAAGTACTTTACACAAAAGGATAAAAAAATAATCATAAAGGATATAAAAAGTAAGAATATATAAATGGATTAAAACTGAGAATATTTTATTATATATATATTTTTTAATTAAATTACCCATTCGGTCAATCAAAGACAAACTATTCTAGATAATTTTGTCCACAGCCTAATGAACCTTTACACTGTCTTACAGAGCACCTCTGAGATGAACATGCTGTACTCGGTTTGCTGGGAAAGAGGTCACAGGAACTGCTGTAGGCCTTTTTAAGGTGTATTTTCAGGTGTTTTACTGCAGGTCAGTGAGGTGAAGGAACAGCTCAGGATCAAGAAACTTTAGAGTGTGTCAGAGGGCTCTGACACGAATACATCCAGATTTCAGCATCCCAGTAAAGCCAAAAGTCGAAGCTTATGCACTTATACTTGAACGGTGGTGTAACCCTGAAACCCAGCCTTGCAATTTTGTAATATTTTTCACCCAAAATCAAAATATGGCTAAAAAAAACTTTCAAAGTGATGCTAGTTTTCCATGATTGGTCAAAGACGTGCATAACCTCTGCAGCATAGACACACAACCGCCACTGGAATGGAACTGCCCTTTTCCAGCCCAACAGCGAGCGGCGACAGCATAATCATGGATGTTAGATGACTGGTTGAGAGATGCTGCAGAATATAGGATAGAGCTCCGTACAATTCAGAGCCATAATTACCGGTTAGGTTTCAATAAACAAACAGGACTCCGACTGACCGCTCTTTCAGGAACATTTTGGCTGGTGGTGCTGGTGATTTCTCTGATCTGAATAACACTTCTAAGGCTGCATGGATAAAGTCACGTAGATATACTTTTGCATGTAATCAGAAATAATGTATTAATATATATATATATAAGTGCTGTTTTATGTAAACATCTATCATAAATTATAACAACCCTCTACTCTACTGCAATACATGCCTCTATAAACCTGAGAAGCTATTTTAAAGGAGCTTTTTTCTCAAGGGATGGAAACCGTTTACTAGAAATACATATGTCAACGAACCCAACAATTTCCCTATTTTTTTATTTTTTTACTCACAATTCCTTGAAAACCAACTGAGGGAGCCAATTGCCTGACCAAAGCTACAGCATGGCACTAAACTGAGACTGTGTCAAGATTTTTTTCTACACCCACGCCAAATATAGACCCGAGAATAGGACGAATGCCAGTGGAGAAACTCTGCAACAGTGACGCTGTCTCCGAATCATATCTGTGGATCTGCACCACACCGCCACTAAAGACTCTGAACACAGACTTTCTAGAAAATTACATGTACAATGAGGTGGTTAAGTTGAGAAAGCTCTGTTTATGTGGTTGGTGGGGAGGATCAGTTTTCTCCTGAAGTGAAAAACATGTAAAAAGTCATTCTTAGAGGTGCCACCGCCACATTGTAAGTAAATACACTGATTACACGCATCATTTATTCACAGCGGTGGCACGCACACACAGTTATTTTGACATACGCTTAAGACTAACACAGCTCACGTTTGCTCCATCCGGGCTAAAAAAAAAACCTGTTTATTGTTTAATGCAACTGCCTTTTTCCCCCACCAAAGCATTTGGTGGAGAGCAGCAACGTTAAGTAAAAACCAGGGCTTTTGACATTAAAGAGATCAGTTTAGTGCTATCTTGGTCTGAGACGCAGTCTGCTATTTATTGTTTTAAGTAGTTTCTCTCACACATGGGTGATACACAGATCCTTTCAACACAAGTAACGCCACATCAAATGCTTCTATTAGCTAACCTCAACAGGATCGGGCAGGAAGTGTACGATTAAACAATTCAACTTCACAATAGTCCATGAATTCCAACAGAATTATTAAACACCTGCTGGAGATAACCACGCACTATTTATATCTTCCAAAGATGTGGTTGTTTTTCATTCGAGAGGAGTTATATTTTTATTTCAACTGCATTTGCATGTGAACGCAGTCCATCTAGTGTTGTAGTCAGCGTATAAACACAAAATTGTGATTTTTGATTTGAAAAGGGAAATATTAAAGCACCAAAGACTTCACGTGGCCTCAGGAAACTATGCAGAGTTTATAATGGCCTCTCTCGTTCTCTTTTGAAACTTTTATTCGTGGCAGCTGTAGTTTTTTTTTTTTGCAGGACTTGCTGGCTGAACCAGGAGTCACTGCTAACTGGAGAAAATATCAAAATCAAAGTCCCCTTCAGTTCCGTCACATTCACAAACACTGATAATCACTTTCCCCGGCTTTTTCTCCCCACGTGAAACATCTTATTTGCTTTGATTGTGCTGTTTAAATGATTAGCATGGCAGCTCTGCGGAGACGGGGGCTGATGGCGTGTGTGGGGAATGTGTGAGCCACGTCTCCTGCTGAGCTCACCATACTGGGTTTGAATGGAGATGAGTTCACCCCTGTCACATCACATGCATGTGAATACATATGAACATACGCTCCAGCATACACACACAGGACCGCACTGTATGAAGTAAAGAAACAACAACAAACTAGTCGTTTTCTTTCTAAAATGCATCTGTGGTTCCATCATCTGTAAGGCAGGCACATCTAATCTCTCATATATGAGCTAAAGAGCCTTACAGTCTCCATGGTGACAGTGGGCAGCCAACAGCTCAGAAGATGCTCCTTACTGTATATAATGACAAGACACAAGAAATGATGGTGCAAGTTAAGTTTAAGCTGGAGCAGGATTGTACCATAAAAATGATCTTCTTGTGGCTGTTATTAAAATGTTTAATAAATAAATACATTTATATTTATATTTTTTGACTGAATTTTTAGCATCAAGTGGAGTTTTTTAATTTTTTATCTTCATCACAAATAAAAAATAATAGGTTGGTCTGTCTAATGCACATGTTTTTTATTGTATTTATTTATTTTTCCAGACATTATTAAACTTCAAAACATTTTTTGGTTTTGCACAAAGAAATATTTGTAGATAATATTACATTGCTTTTAAAAAAATAATTTTAATGAATGCATTTGAAATTTAATACACAAATATTAATGTGCACATCACCAAACAAATAAATACTTATTGCAATGTATTTATTTATTTATTATTAAATTTTGATAATTTATTTATTATTTACTTATTTATGTAGTCTGTTTAGAAATCAATAAAATAAGGTGCAAATAGTGTGCCAATTTTTTTTTTACTTCAATCACTGAAACAAAAACAGTCTAGTGATTTCATGACCAGAGATGTACGAACAAAACAAGAAATTAAAAATGTTATTATTATTGTTGTTATTATTAATACTTGAAAAAATAAAGAAAGAAAATGAAACAATTATTGTTCATTGGTTATTCATTTAGCCTATGCACTAATATTATATAATAATACTGGGCTAACAACTTATTATTATTATTTATTATTATTATTATTTGTAGCGAGTGGCATTCTGTGCAAACCATACTATTAACATTATCATATGCAGTCAATTACAGTACACGATTACATGTAGCTTAAAGCTAAATTAATGAATATATCGCATATTTTGTAAATAAACATAAAAACAATTATTTTAACAATTAAAATATAATCTCGCATTTACAAATAGCTGTCTTTTGGAATTTCCCTTTGAAAGGAATCGAAAAGTTGTGGCCTCGCAGGTTTCTTTGTGATGTTTCCTAACGGCGTGTTACCGGTGCTTTAAAGCAGTTCGTGTGATTCGGAGAAGTGCGTGTTTGTCTTGTACTTTACCGCCACCAGGTGGAGGAACGAAAGATCGCGCACCCGCAGAGAAACGCTGGAGCTGTTTGAAGCTCTGGGAACTCCGTCATCCCACTCCTCTCTGTCCTACATGATGCGATCTCTTCGGTTTGTAAGCATAATACAGCGCGTGATGAGTAATGCAACTCACAAACCTGCCTATAGACATAAGAACTCCAGCAAACTCCACATAGCGGTATGACAATCTCTCTTGTTTTTCTACAGCCAAGCGTCCAGCTACATCAAAGCAAACGCTCACTTGTACAAACACAAATATAGCTCCTGAAGCCAACAGGAACATCTGATTACTGACAAACTGTCTTTCCGTGTTTCCACTTCGCTTCTAATCTAGCTTGGCACCAATGCCTCCATTTATATTTGAGGATAAAGCAACAGAAGGCAGAGCAGCCACCAGATACTACGACTGGGGCCCAGTGTGCCGTGAGATAGGCAGGCCAGGGCTCTCTCTTCCCATCTTTTCCCTTGTAGCATCCGCGCCATGAAAGCCAAATGAAGCACAGGAAGAAATGAAAGTGTTTCTTTTCCCACCCAATTCCCTGCCAACATCTGTCACTGCCAGTGCTTTGCATTTGTGGTTTGTGTTTGTTTTGTGTGTGTGCGCATAATTGTGCCTGTATGCTGTCCTGCATCCTTGTTTACCGTTCTCTATCTTGATTGCCCCTGACAGGTGTAACACTTTCTCTCTCTCTCCCACCCCCTGTCCATCTCTGCTTCAGCTGCACGCTATCACCGTCCAGCCTGGCCTCACTAAAATAATGAATCCCTCTGATAAGCGTATGCGAGCGGCAGACTCCGCTTCATATTAGTCTGGTCCTGTTCTCAATGAGTAGGTGCACAGAGACACCATCCCTCGACGCAATACCACGAATGAGGCCTTTTCTTTGTAAAGAGCGGGGGGAAAAAACATGTCTCGCTTTTCATGCCTCTGGCGCTCACACACCTACAGCTACTCTGGGAACCGTGTGAGGATAGAGAAAGAAGAAAAAAAGAAGATAACACAAACGAAAAAGAAAGAAAAGACAACCGAAGAAGGCAACGGATGTCTAAACGCGCTAAACTTGCTGCAGTCAGATCTATAAACCATCGCCAGTCCATCTGTGTTCTACCAATGAAGCGACCGTCGGTAGATGAACAAACCTGGCCTGTTCCAGCAACCAAACATTTCCAACATTTGAAAAATCCATTATCTCCAAGATCAGATCCAATAAGCAGAAAAAGTGGACCTCGAGATCATGGATGAAGCGAGGGGTGACTATGAGCACTATAAATTTTACACACCCAGCCTATTTCTTTTCTCCAGAGAGTGTCTAGCCATGTGCAAAAGAACAATTTTCCAATCTTAGTAAATGTTTGATCCCAGCCTGAACCCAGATTAATATTAACTCTCTTAACTTGTTTTGACAACGTTTAAATAAAATAATTTAAATAATTGAATTATTATTACAGCCTTTATTTGGCGAGTTATATCCTTATAATTTAATTAGGCTACACGCTATAAATGAAAAACGTATAAATTGTTATAGGCCCACCGTAAAATTATTTCTCAAACTTGTAGGCTAAATAAAACAAATATTATTGGAGTTTGATTATTTCAGGTTTTCCACTAGAGTTTTGGTTCAATTTGTTACTTTTCTTTTAATTAGCCTGTAGATTTAGCCTATTCTACTATAAATTTCTCATTTAAAATTGTTTCTACACTTTTTTTCAATGTGCAGGCCTATGTGGATAGACCTACCATTACTTTATCATTTTAATTGCTTTCAAAGCTTTCACTTAAGGTAGTCAGATGCAACGTGTAAAATCGGCCTCATTGAAAACTGCAACTATATTAACAGTAGTAGCTATTAAATAAAACATAAAACAGCATAAAAAAAGCCTGTGGTCATTTTACTATCGTTAGCTACGTACATAATCTGACTTTTTTATTAAGCTGTAGTGCTTCGTGAATGTAAATATATATATATATATATATATATATATACATATACATAAAATGAACTGTGTTGTCAATGTCATGTGACCAGTGTCAAATCCCTTTGCCTCACTGAATAGTAAAGTGTCCATTGGATATGTAAGCTGCTTCAGAAATCCAGGTAGGCCTTTATTATTAAAAATATGAATTTTAGGTGGACTCCATTTTGCGTAGCCTACTTATGCACTATTCTATCCCATTCTATCCCCATGTATTGTATTTTATTGTACCTGTTTGCACTGAAAATCCATAAAACAAAAAAATATACTTTAAAAGGCCTACCTAGGTCATGCACTTATTTAACAGTGTGTAATGTTGCAAAACTTCAAACAATCAACTGTCACATCTTTTCTTTCGTAATGCTTATAAATTAGGCTAGGCTGTGTACTAGATGGTAGATTACAGTGTAAGCGCACAGTAGTATGTAACTTGAGCAGCCCAGTCTCATGAAAATGCGTATAAATAGTACCCCCAATAAAAGCCACGCATATAAGACACGCACGTGTTTGCCATGCATATGATACCCATCACATAGCATTTACACGCCAAAGTCCATTTTTGCCTATCCATACCACAATTTTTTTTTATTTGTCATGCTAAATACACACATTCATGAGATCGGGTGGCACGCAACGGTCCTACTCTCTAATCAGTGCCATTGGAATCATCCTAAGCCCTGTGGACCTCCTGTTATTAGCCTATGTCAAATTTGGACATAGTAGGCTACATCCACCATGTCATGTGACTACTAGAGTCAGTTGTGTGGCAAATCCGTTCCTGTGGCCTCATGGGATTGTAAAGTGTTCATCAGATGCTCTGCACATCTGTAAATTTCACAAACAATTACAAAAGAAATGGCAAGCAACACATGTATTAAACATAACATTTTGGATTATAAATTTAAGGTTTTAACTAAAAACGAGGATTCAAATGAATGAATACATAATTTCTTTACAAATCATGTGCACAGTTCTGCAATTATAGTGTCATTAACCTTCTTCTGAAAGCAGATTTGAAATCTAAGATCTTTGCTCTTGTTGAGCCAATTGCCTGTAAATGCCATGAGACTAATCATATTTTGTTTGGTGCCGTTAGCAGTCCACAACATTTTATTAAACAAATACAGCTAGAAATAGTAATGCGAATTGCTATGACTCTAAATACTTGGCAATATGATAAATATGCAGGTAGTGCCTGAAACTACTCTTTGGCTGTGAGTTGTTTCAAAGCCTTATGTATGAGCAGAGCTATTCTTCAGCCGACGCTCTCCAGCTCAGACTGTGTCCACTTTAACTGGCCTTTAAACAGAGCCTTTTTCCCTCCCTGACTGCGGCGATCCACGGCTCAGATAAGATCTCTCCATCTGCCCGGCGGCGGGCCATTCGTCCTGCAAGAGCTTTGTCCTGCGTGCTGATAAGGATGTTTTCTCCTCCACAGTTCTGAACCGTTACACTAGCATTAATGATTGGAATGCAGTCTGCTTCCACCAGCAGCCGTCAGGGACCGACCTCTGCACTCATAAACAAGTCTAGGTCATTTTACGTCTCCTCGGTGTATATATGTGCGTGTTGTGCAGGTGTTTCAGAACATATGTTTAATTCTATTCAAACCGACCTGGCAGCTTTTCAATCTCCGCTTTCTTAAGTTCACCGTAAACATGACTATAAAATCTCAAAATATTGTCAATTCATAAAACCAAGCGCACACATGAGCGCGATCTCGTGAGATACACGCTAAAAGATTATATTAGCTAAGGCAGTGCTAGGGCATACCTTCACATATTTAGCTGGATAAACAAATCTAAACATCAAGACCTTTGTCACCCTGGTTTTGGGGTTTGGTCTCTACAGGACCGTATGGTGTGAAATCTGCTACTTAGCTGCGGCGCTGCCAACACATCTGCTGTTGGACTCTAGCCAGGTGCATCCAAGTCTCACAAATAAAAAAAAAAATTATAAATGTGTTGGGGGAAAAAAACAGCTTTGGGTTTACAGAGCCAGTGTAAAATCTCTGGCAGCCAAAACGCAGCCCTGAAGTTGAGGATGGTAAGGCAGTGAGTAGGCAGTGAAAAGTCATAGATCACTGTCAGAGCTCGGCCGAGAATAACTTTTTTTGACATGCTTTTTTCATTGGCTCTGCAATGGGAACGCGCTTTCTCTCTGTATCGCCCGAACATCTGCAAACTGTTGCTGAGAAGGAACCCAGAGGAAAACATTTACCTAACAGAATACTAATTCTTTCAGGCCCTGGTGTCAGCACTTCGTAAATAACAGCAAGTGTGCGGGGTGGGTTTTTCGCTCAGGCACATGTGGAATTGTTTTTTCAAGGGAAGTCTGGGAGAGCTATTGCTTCGCTACCGCTGTGAGCAGCACATGGTTTAAAAGGGGAACAGCTCTCTTACTCATACTGTTCTCTCTTCCTCCCTCACTCTCTCTCTCTCTGTCTATGTTCTATCTATCCACCGTCAGTCTTTTCTGTTGACTGTAGCTAGTCACAACATAACTCTGTTCTAATGTTTCATGCTCTGTGCCGAGTTTTACCAGGAGTGAAGAAACCAGACTGGATGTGAAAAGCTCAAGTTATTGAAGCAAAGCTGTATCAAAGCAGTGAAATATGAAAGCCGCAATATTAAAGGATCTTAAGTAGATGGTAAATGACAGACTTTAGGAAGGCTGTCAGGCCACAAAGACTTCAAAATCACAGGCAGAGCTGGTGCACAGGTGCTCAAATACGAACCATATTTCGCAACAAAATGTGTACAAAAAAGGCTATCACTTACTCTGTAAAAATGTTTTTCAGGTAATCAATAAAAAACATCTACAGTATATATATTGTAATCAACCTGATTACATTAAAGTTAAATGTCCTTGTTATATTTCATTGCATTATTATTTTTAAGAGCAAATAATATTTTATATCTAATTTAATATATATATATATATATATATATATATAATATATATAAATTGTTCTTGTCTCACCACATTCAATGTGTGTATATATATATATAATCTGTTATTATCAGTGTCAAAAACATTTTTTTTGCATTATTCTTGATAAATAGAAAAGATAAATACTGATTTAAAGAGTAAATTTTTTTGATCAGTTTAATGCAACCTGCTAAATAATTGTTAATTTCTTATAAAAAAAAGAATATATATATATATATATATATATATATATATATATTAGTAGGCAAAATAAAAATTGGGTTTCAAACAAATTTCACAAATGAATCGCAAATATGTTAATTTGATATTTGTTACAGCACAACTACCTTATAAATGCCGTCATGCATGAAACACAGTCACTTGCAATTTTCTATCTTATGATCTCGGCTTCCCAGTTTGAGCACAACGTCCACTGGGAAGAGCTCAGAGCCAAATAACGCACGCCACCTAATGACAGCGACTGTGGTTAAGAAATGAATAAGTGACAGAGACACATGCATAATTCAGTGGTTTTAAGGCAGCTTAGTGGAAGTGGATGAACAGCAGTGAGAGAGAAAGATACGTCCGCGTCTGCCTCATCATCCCTTCCTCATCCTCTCCCCTGACATCTCTTTCAGAGCCAAGCCTGATGCAGGCCAGGGACCGCTGCGAACAGGTGAACACGCAGGCACAGAGACCAGCTCATGAATAAATGAATGCAACACACAGCAATAATTTGCATCTTTAAGGAAAAAAAGTGGCACATCATCGCTTTGTCTGCTGAGAAGTAGAGAGGCGTGCTTTATTTATTAATTTTTTTATTGTGTGTTGTTAGTTCGTTATTTAATAAAATGTCTTTCATTAACAATGGCGTGTCATTGGCAATGCCGAACGTTGTCAAGCTGATCACAATGCGTTCTCTCACAATTTTTTCCCTTAATTAGACTCTCACAGTTCACATCATAATGAATGCTGAAATGCATTTGTCCTTGCCTAATCCCAGGTACTCATTTTTGAGGTTATTATGCAAATCAATACTGTTTACAAACATGAAAGCTGGCAGTTGGCTTTTGATCTGCGGCAGAAATACCATCGGTTATCGATAGCTAAAGCCCTCTCTGCAGGTGTCATGTCAATAACAGCAGGATCGATAGGGCCTAGTCATGGGGGGATTGGGACAGACGGGTCTCTAAGGAGTGTTTAGTCTGTGAAGACACGTTGCAAATTCAAAGTCAAACCACATTGCTAACTAGCCTTCGGAGCTTGTCTCTAGAAACGCAACGCACAAATTAAGGCTAATGGTTCTGCTGAAAACATTCTGACTGCTCGGCATGAAATGTCCTGGGAGGGCGTTGCACTATAGACCATCAGCAGCAAATTATAAAAGCAGGCACATTTCCTGGCTGATACATGCATTTAAATATCTCGTACCTCATAGAGTCTAATGCTCTTTCCATTTTACTTACCTGCAATATTCCGAATCGTGCTTTCCTTTTTTTATTCAGATCATATGTCAGCCTGTCTGAAGATGCATTCATTCTACTCCTTTGCTTGCTGACCCTTGGCTCGTAAGCACTCTTTTCCCTTGCTCGAGTTAATGTGTAGGCAATCCCCATAGAGCAAAGGATTGTGGGTCAGAGGCAAAGTCAAAAATGAGAGCGTGATGATGTTGCAGGGGGTATTTAGAGAACGCACTGTTGTTTCGCAGCTAATCAGAATGCAATAAGACCCCGTTTCCTGAGGTCAAGGATGTTTCTGAATGTTAATGAGGTGCTATAGAGCTGTTATGGAGGGTTGTGGATTAACCACAAAAATATTATACAAACGGTGCACTGGGAATAAATTAATATGGTATTCAGTTTTGAATAGGCGAAGTTTTGATAGGGATAGTCCATAGAAAACTCATTTACTCATGGTCATGTTATTCTAGACATGTATAACTTACTTTGTTCAGTGGAACACAAAAGATTATTATTATTTATGTATTTATGTTGCCTAGTCATACCTTTTTCAAAATAGTCAGCATTCTGCAGACGTTTGAAATGACATCCTTCCTTTTTTTTGATGAACTATCAGTTTAAAATATCAGTTAGAACACTTGATGTTTTATGAGCTACTAAGAAATTGTGGTAATGCTTTGTTTTACGGTTACACCTATTAGTTGCTTATTTGCATGCATTGCATATATTACTAGAATATTAGCCATTTATTAATGCCAATTAATGCCTTATTCTGCATCCCTAACGCTACCCAATACCTAAACTTAACAACTACCTTACTAACTATTAAGAAGCAGCAAATGAAGAATTTATTGAGGGAAAAGTTATAGTTAATAGTTAACAAGTGTTACCAAAAACCCCCTCAAACCATTAGGCAACAGAACACAATCTAACCAAATTAATTTTTTTTTTTTTTTAAGTTTAGTACACCAGAACATTTTGGCAATTTAACTGAACTCCGAAAAGTATAGGCTGTTTAATATAGATGAAAAGATGATGTTTGTCATTAACCGAAACTATATTAAAATATAGCCTACCACTAAGAAATGATCATCACACATTTAATAAACAAAATATAAAAAGTCAACATAAAAAAGACATAATCATAAAATAGAAAGCATTACAACACCCAAAAGCAACACTACAACTGTAAATGACAGCGCTAATCGATTTAGGAGCAGAAGAGTTATGAAAGCAACCAGACAACCAAGGATGTTTGTGGTGATGTCTTCCACATGTATTCATCTTTCCCTTAATATGGGAACTCTTTATCTAAAACACAATGCCTATGCACACGCTCCGATACATGCAAACTTCTCAAACCTGGAATAAACTTAAATATGCAATCATAGAAAGATGTACAGTTTGTGATTGAAGCATATAATGACACCCACCACAAGCTGAGCTTTGGAGAAGTGGATGTTGTCTGAAAGACAACAGACACACAGAGTACGCAGCTCAAAGATGAACTCAAATTGAGTTCTAAAAAGTGAACGAAGCCTGAGAAAGACTATCATAGTAACTGATAATTGCGGAAACAGGAGCAACGACAGGTAGTGTAGCGAAACGCGATGGATCTAGAGCCCCATTTACCCCACTCCTCACTCTTTCCTGTCTTTCAAACAACCTTGACAAAACACACCATCTCTCAAGTTTGCACTTGAGTGGGAAACATAAAAAAGGCAAAGAAACTGTCGCAGAGAAGATGATGAATACACAGAGTTTTGTTTTTCTTTCTTTCATTTTTTCTTTCTAATTAAGTGCAAGAGACACTTTGTGAAGATAAAGTTGGATGACACAAGGGTACACTGAGGGACACAGTCACTTTAGGAAAATTTTCAAAGTGCCAAGCACAAATAGAGGTTTGCTAAGTCATAACGGCTAATTGATACAAACTTAATGAATGCGGGTGGTACCGAGACAGATGCTTTGTGGAATGCGGCAGATTTCTGTGACTGAATGCCTCGTGTTGCGTCGCACATCAAGACGCCGAGAACATTTGGCAGGTCACGGAGTTACACAAGGAGAGGGGAGGCTTGCGAAAGCGGGAAAAAAGCCCATGCGAGTCGTGTGTGTTGGTGTGTGTATCTCTAGTATGTCTGCTCTTGAGCTTGCCTGTTTGTTTGAACGCTCCCTCTTTTGTTTGGGCTTTCGAGGCTCGCCAGCTCTGTGGCTTGCAATTAGCGCTCAGGCCTCAGGGACCTAATTAACCAGTGCAATTAATTCATTTCTTATTTATTTATTTTTTTAAATCCTGTACAAGTC
>JAUYWG010000046.1:12564590-12592043 GCA_034779775.1 Enteromius afrohamiltoni | reverse complement strand
GAGAGAGAGAAAGAGAGAATGTTTATTTAGAAATTACTAGTAAACTTCAGTTACAAAAAAAGATAATTAACACACTGAAGTAAGCATGTAGTTTAAAGTAATTTCCTATAAAATGTACTTCAATTATCTGTTGTTTTTTTTTCCAAAGTTGTAAATAAAAGAGAGATTTTGTGCAAGAAATGTATCAAGCATTTGCCAAGAGTCTCTGAGATTGAAATAATACATTTTTATTTTAATTTATCATTTTTATTACAGATTAAATTACAAGCAGAACAAAAGTTTGAGTGCAAGGTAGCACGAATGTCTTGTATGAACGCCCATATAAATCTGACGATCAGTTCTCCAGCATGATTTGAAATGACCCAGGACTAAAAGGAGATCACATTATCAGTGTCATATATTGACCTTCAAATAGTGCAGAATCTGAAATGTGTGAGATATGTTTTGGATAGAAATCTCATGCTCACCCTGCAGGCTAAGTTTCTCCAGGTTTTAATGAATTTCCTATCTTATTTTTTTCAGATGTGGCATCTGTAGACTTTTAATCCCCATGTACGTTCTAATTCTGTTTTGTTTCTTAAATCAGAGATGATTTAAAAGTATTGTCACTGTTAAAGCTAAGAAACTGAACCAGCTTCTCAGCTACATTAATTTGACAAAGAAAGCAAGCGAGGAGGAGAAATGGCTTAAAGTTGTGATTATCCTGAGTGGCTCGGTTCGGCAGTGATACCTGCTGGGACACATGCGCAGGGCTTCTAAATAAATTGCAAGTGGCCTTGGGCAAAGAGAAGAACTGTCTTTTGATCTCCTTTACGCGTGAACGAAGAGAATTTGCAGGCTGTCAATCAAACTCATAAGTCTTTAGAACAATGGGACGACCTTTATCTATTATTTTTTTATTTAGTAGAAAATCACATATTTCATTATGACAATGCTCTCTCTCTTTCTCTCAGGTCGAGAGCAGCATGATCAATAATTGATACAGCCGACTTTCCTCTTTTCCTTTGGAGCCCTTGTCACTAACTGTTGTCAGAACACATTTACTTTGAAGCCAAATTTGAAGAAGCAAAAAATGGCATCATATGTGATTATATATTTAAGGCTGTAGAAAGGTTGGGGTAGATCGGCAGCTCGGGTGCACCTTTCCTCCGTGTGTTCAAGGCACTCAATTGAAGTTGCGTGTGTTGTTGCCAGCCTTTGCCTTAAACACACGGATGCATTGTAAGGAGATTCCACCTTCTAAAAGAGGAGATGAAAAGATCTCTTTTTTTTGTCATATGTCAGTAAACACAGAGAATGTTTTAAGATGAGGGCAGATCACACAAAAGAAACTTACTCTTTAAACTCTGAGCCATGGGATGGTGGGGGAAACGTCACGTGAAAGGGTTGTCTTTACCTGGACCGCTCTGTTTCATCTGAAAAGGAGATGTGAGGAAGACAAACCCAGTAACCCATAATGCATACTCATGTTTGATTTCGGATCTGAGCATGTTAACCTGGGATAACTTTTTGAAGAATAGCTAAAAGAGGAGGACCACCTGAATTTAGTAAAAAAGGTGGCCATTAGAATGCATGAGCAATGGTTACAACAAGGTTAAAGTCTCCCTTAAGGGAAATGTTATTAATTTATTCGTTCATTTTTAATTTCTGTTCCTGGTTGCTGAATATGACACAAAAAATTATCAGAAATTAAATAAAATATAATTCAAAAAATTCTAAATCAATATACTTTTTTATAATAAAAAGTAATAATAAGGTTTTACACATTATAACATTTAAATAAATACTAATTATATATGTTGAAATATCCTAACATTTTAAAATTATTTCATTACATAAAATTATATCAAAATCAGCTATTGTTATTTAGTCTTATTTTATTCACATAAATAGTAAGCAGGAAAACCATTTTTAATAATGATAATGTTTCTTGAGCAATGTAACAGCATATTGGAATAAGTTCTGAAATGTCTTTTTCTTCATTTAATATGACAGTAAAAACTGAAATAATAACTGCTAAATAACAGCTGCTAAAAATTCATTTATGCCATCACAGTAATATGTTATTTAAAAAAAAAGTTGTTTTAATTGTAAGAACATTTAACTGCTTTACAGCATTTCATAAATAAATGTTTAAAAAAAGCAGCCTGGATGAGCCTTGTATTAATTTCCAAAACATAAAACAACAAAAAACTCCTAACTTATGCAGGAATGAATGAAAAGAATAGTGCATAGGTGAAATTTTTAAACCTCCTACGGAAAAGTTTTATAAAACTACCCAATAAGAGTGTGACGGATGGGAGAGACACAAAACATGTAAACAAAGTACAAACTAAATAATAACCCCATCCATTATTTGAAAAGCTTCAGAAGCATCCCCAATCCCTCCATTCTTCAGTGTATATTCCACCACTATTTCCTCTTTTAATTATCCTCCAAAAGAAAAGATGGAGCACATCAGACACATCTCCACAAAGCCGTCCCTGGCACGCTCTCAGAGTGGCCGGCAAGCGTAGGCAGCGTCTGGCGCAGCCGATAGTGAGGCTTGTGCGCTGGCAGGGACAGACAGGGCCCGTCTGCAGCTCCGCACAACAACAGGAGGATGATCTCTCAGCAAAGGGGCCCTCGTCTTCCTCCCCCTCACACGCAAGGCTTTGGCTCACCCAGCCACATCACACCGTCTTCAACAACAGATTAAGGCCCGTTCTTACGAACTCGCGAGGCTAATTGGAGAGAAGCGGCAGCTGCCATTCACTGGGGCAGAGCTTTTGTCCTAGAACCATAAAGTACTTGAAATGACACATTTTCTGTTTAAAAACCCGCACCGATGGCTTCTTTAAAATACTCATATCTGGGACCGCAAAGTCCACTGCATATTGTCTTCAATCCTGAAATAATAAAAATGTATTATGTTTACTGCGTGCTGGCTAATTCTAGATTATACATTCAATTCCATAATCATGAAACCAGCATTTTATTTGTTTGCCATTTTGTCTGTCAAGCATTAAAAGAGTCTTCTTAGCCTTTCCTGTAAGTCACTAAATTAGACCATGTCCATTTTTGTTTTCTAGAGTTTCTAAATTCTTTAGGTTTTAAGGTGAACCAAAAGAATAGTCGGGTTCATAGCCACTGAACAAAGGTCTGAAGCCTGGAAATTATTTCTAGGGTTTTAGACATGTAGAAAAATAAATAAATAAATAAATATTATAATCTATCTATATATGCTATTTTATTTTATTTTATATATACTGTATATATATATATATATTAAAGTAAAAAATTTAAATGTACAAAATAAATAAATAAAGTAGCGGTTTGACAGCGGTTTGTATCTTGCACATTTCATGACACAATAAAAATAATCGAATTGTGATAACACTGTACTGCTGCATTCTGTCTCTGTCCAAAGCAACTCTCTCCATTTCTCTTTCTCTCCTCGTCTCTCTCAACCGCAGAGGCAGCAAAAGATCTTAAGTGTTGGCTTTTTGTTCTCCAGGGGGAACCAAGAGAGAAAGCTTGGGCTTATTTGAAGTATTTCGCCCCGTGTGGGGATGAAATGTCTTGTAGTGCTTTCAAGATTACTATTTGCAAGCCTGTGATGTGAGAGAACCATTCCTGTAGTGTAGAGTACATGTGGTACAGTAATCGCTAACTAAGCCAAGAAAAAAAGCTGAGAAGAGGAGGAGACAGAAAGTTAGATTAAACGACAATTTCTCACAAAAAGATATAACACTATAGTCAATCATTTATACAATTGGGTCCAAGAAATCTGAGACCACTAGTTTTTATTATTCTAATTTAATATTTCCCCACCACAAAATATAGACAGCAATTCAAAAAAATGTATGTCTTGGAAAAGTATCTTATGTTCAACGGGGATGCATTTATTTGATTAATAATACAGTAAAACAGTAATATTGTGATATATTTTTACGATTTTAAAATAATGTTTCTATTTGATCATATTTTAATAGGTTAGGAGTTAGGAGCTAAGCTAATTTTTAAACATCCATTATTCCAGCTGATTACATTTCACCACTATTTTTATTTAGCACCAAATCATTATATTAGAATAATTTCTGAAGGATGTGACACTGAAGACATGGAGTAATGCTGAAAAACTACTTTGGAGTACTGGTTACTGGAGTACTTTTGACCTTTTGACTGGCAGTGTATTTAAAAAAAATTATAATTGTACAAATTACAGCATCAATATAAAATATCGAGTGGAAATATAACACTCAAAAGTTTTAATTAATATATATATATATATATATATATATTAGATATTGCCATTTTGTCCACCTTCTGCTTTAATAATTTTGTCTTAAATAAATAAAAAAGTGAGGTAAAATTAAAATAAACATCATTAATTTGCTTATTAGTGAAGTGATCTAGAAATAGAACCAAATCTTAAATATATCTTCTTCACTTAATAATAATTAACTTTAATTATCAATTTTGATGTCTCTTTGTTTTAACTTTTTGAAATCCTAAAACTTTCTGTTTATATCCAGGTTTAAAATAGACTTTTGGCATGATCTCTGAAGATCAATCTTTGGGCGTTTTACATATTTGAGATCTGACACGTTAATAACGTCTGACGACTGTCAGCTCAAGCCATTGACAGATAAAGAAACAAAGCGCTAACGACAACTTCTCTCGCTCGCCGAGCTGCATTTTAAAATGATGCCAGAGTGGCTATCAAAGAACAGTGTGGCTATTGTTTTACAAAAGCTGTCTTTCTCTGGAGTAACACCGGCAAAAAACAATACACAAAACAGAGCATTGCTCCTCATCTTGATGAAAGGAGAGATGTAGAGAGTGAAGCTCAGCTTTGAAAAGAATAGAAACACAAGGCCAACTCTCTTTGGCCTTTTGCCTGTCAGCTGAGGGGTTTGCTTACATGCCAGAGTCGACTGTCCTAGAGTTGAAACAACCATCACACAATAACACAAACACATGAAATATATGACCCACCTCAACACAGCCTTATGAAGACCTTGCATCAGAGCGACTCTTCAGGCTACGTAAGCAAAAGAAGGCAACATATTGTCGAAGGTTATGTCAACACATTCCAGAACAATCAATAGTGTCAGAATCACTTAGATGAGAGCCTGAAACTCACACGGCAGGAAAAATAGACACCAGATGTACTATAATGTGTGCTGTGATAAAGCCACTCTCAGATGCTCTGTGATTAGCATTAAACAATAAATAATTCAATAAAAAATCTCCAGACCTAACCGCTTGACAAAATGTCTGTCAAGCTGATTTGCCTCAATCTAAACAGAATGTGACACTTGTGTTTCTCTGTAATTGCATTATTTGATGCTGACATCAAAAAAACTAAGCTAAATTCTGCAATATAGGGATTTCAAAAAGCCTGTGATGAACGTTTGCTTTATCACACTGGTGTCCAGTTTACATGTATAAATGGAAGGAAGATGTAAAGGAAACTACGTAAAAATTTGGATTTCTAAAAGCTTACCGAAATAAAAATTGGGCAAAATTTTCTTTTAGTTGATTAGCGATTCAGCAGGGATTAGTAAATTAATCTAGAAGTACAGAATCTGACATTTTTCTTATTTAATCATCATCCATTTTGTAATAATGTTTCGGAATGCTATTTTTATTATTATAAGTTCTCCTAAATTGTTCTGTTCATCTACCAGTTAAATAAAGATTTTAAATGTAGTTGAATCTTTAAACTAGTAACAATTTTAGTGAAAATTATCCTGAAATCAGAAAAAAGCCACTTAGTGGATCATCAAATGTCATAAAATTTAATACAATTAAATTCACAATGTTTATGTTATACTAAAATAAACTGTTTAAATATATATATATATATATATATATATATATATATATATTCTCGATTAACTAATTAATTAACATAGTAATTTTGACAGCCCTCTAATCTAAGCCTCCTAGCATCCCCCTATCGGCTGTCTGGGAGTCTGTGAACCCCGACTTTAAAACTCACTGTTTTAAGGCAACTTTAATTTAAATCAACTGAAACTTGTGCATTCTTTCAAATTTGTTAACATGCCATTTTTACTTCACATTGTGCCATTTACAGAAAGACCTGTTATAATGCCTCCTGATCCTTTTGTGGCCTGTTGTGAAAAGAGCCCATCACCAGGTCATGGGTGTACAAGGCTTGGTGTGCTGGTAAGGCTCATGAGGTGAGGGGAATTTGTATAGGTAAACTCTAGCATTCGGGAATAATGGGAGAGTGGCTTTAGTTGTCTTTAGAGAAATGAATAATAGAAAGGTCTGTGACGTTTTCAAAGGTAAACTCTAGTTTCTGTGATGTGCCACTGGCAGCAGTGTGTATACATCTGTAGAAGAGTATAAAAGGTCCACCAGGACCTCAATGGCAGTACGACGGAACGGCGTGGACATCCTGCTCTGCAGCCATGGGAAAGGTAGGCGCTGACAGTTGTGCCTTCGAGTTAGAGTTATACTTAAAGTGGTATTTTCACAAGATGCCAATTGCTACATCGGGGACATGAGCTTCACCCTGACTTAGAACAACCTGAAGACCATATAGTCTGAAATGAAGTTCAAAAGTCAACTTAGACAGACGATCATGCATAGAAGTTTAGTGTTACTTTCACATAAGACTGGACAAAATTAGTATATTCATTCACCACTTCGACCACCAGTAACATACTCTTTCCTTCTGTCATCAGATCATCTTCTACGAAGGCTCCAACTTCCAGGGGCGCTCTTATGAGTGCTCTGCTGACTGCACTGACACTTTTAGATACTTCAACCACTGCAACTCCATAAGGGTGATGGGGGGTCACTGGGTGGGCTACGAGAAGCCCTACTATATGGGGTATCAGTACATCCTGGGCCGTGGGGAGTATCCTAACTTTCACCACTGGATGGGCTTCAACAGTTGTATCAGATCTTGTCAGATGTTCCCCCCAGTAAGTCAATCAAACTGATGGGTTTTATTTCACGCAGTTAGACACCTTTAAAAAAAAGTAACGTCAATCAACGAGGCCTTTGAAGTAATTCATATATGCAGGGAAAAAAACAGGTTCACAGGTCCACCAGGAGATTTAGTTATTTGAAATGGAGCAAGACACACTCGGATGACTGCGCAGCTCATCATAATTCCATTCATCTCTGTTTTTGGCAGTGGAAGAATCATGACACTGTCACTAGAGTTTGTTCGACAAAAATGACTAAACGTCTACTTGAAACTCTTTGAAAGTTGCACGTTTACAGCAGGAAGTCATGTTCAAAGGCTCAGTCTCAACAGCAACATCAAGAATGTTCAAGGTTTTCTCCCAAACGTTCTGACAACTGGTCTCTCAAATGTCTCTGCGTTTGCCCTGATTATTGATTCCTGTAAAGCCCTAACTGCTGTTTTTCTTCCCAACACAACAGTACAGAGGTGCCTACCGCATGAGAATCTACAACAGACCTGAAATGTACGGACACATGATGGAGTTCACAGATGACTGCCCCAATGTCTACGACCGTTTTGGCTACCATGGCATCTACTCCTGTAACTGTATGGAGGGCTACTGGTGCTTTTACGAGCACCCCAATTATAGAGGCCGCCAGTATTTCCTGCGGCCTGGAGAGTATAGAGCCTGCAGCGAATGGGGTTGCATGAATCCGATGATTGGCTCCTTTAGAAGAATGAGGAGCAGTTTAATGTAAACTGTCTTTTTATGCCCATTAAAGACATTGAAACTGATTAAAACCGTTCTTGCGTGCTGTCTTTTCTTTGTGGCACTTTGAATTATTTGGTAGCGTAGGAAACAGAAAGTTTCTTCAGCTTGCCAGTTGTTTTTCGTAGAAGCATCCATTGATCCGTTGCCCAGTACACATCAAAATAAAGGCATGCATGTCAGTTTTAAGGCAAACTCAACTTTTTAAATCTGACGTGGTTGAAGAATTCATTTTAGTCTCATTCCAAAGCCATAAAACAAGCTGATTTAAAAAAAAACTGTGGTTATGTGAGACGATAGTTTCAACAAAATCACTTCATATCCCAGTTTCATATTAGCATTTCTTCATATTAGCATATCTTCATTTATGTGTCCATGTCAGTTCATGGCATTTACATGTAAAGCCCTGAAGCAACTAAAAGCAGAGTTTGCAACTTTTTTGTCAAGCACTGAAAAGTGCAGTGGTGCTGTCTTTGGAGAGAGAGAGAGAGAAAAAAAAAAGCTTGCAAAGACACAAAGGGGGGCACACACTGGCTGATCTACAGTCACATCTACTCTATAGAACACATTGTGCTGACCCGACATAGTTTTGTGAGTCACACAACAAAGCCCTGATCCACGCCGGGTCTATAAAGAGGTCCTGACCTCAGAAATGGTTTGGTCCGCTCCGAGAACAGTCACAATGGCCAAGGTAAGTGACTAAATCGTGTCTGTAAAATTACATAGATTGTGGTTTTAGGATATGCAACCATATTATCCGTAATTATGCTTTTAAATCTTCAAAATGTATATAAAAAATAAAAATAAAAAACGCATAAAATAATTAACTGTGGATTAAAAGATATTTGGCACATAAATATTTTCTTTGAATTATATGGTAATCTGAGTTTTTAGATTTGTAGCTTCTTTTTTATGGGAATATATTTTATGAATAAAATAATGAATTACAATTCAGCTTTGCTTAACCTTAGTACAGAAAAATAGTGTTCTTGACTGTATCAGTCCTATTATGTTATAAAACGCCATGGTTCCAAGCATGTTCATCAGCTTTAAATTGTAGAAAATATTAATTCCAACAAAGCAGCAAGAGAGAAACAGACTGCTTTTAGCCTTAGGTAGCCCAGTTAATGTTTAACATTAAATCTGTGTAAATAGTGTAGTCATCAATAAATACATTGACACACCATAAAATATTCACTTCTTTTAACTAGCAATATTAAAAACAACTACTCAGATTTTCTACATAACTTTCAAAGAAATATAACAAAATAAGAAAAAGTGAAACTTCCGATATAAAGTGTACCTGAAATCCTGTGTTTTTCTTTCTCTACATCCATCCAAAAGATTATTTTCTATGAAGACAAAAAGTTCCAGGGCCATCACTATGAATGCACTGGAGACTGCACTGACATGCAGGCCCACTTTTCTCGCTGCAACTCCATCCGAGTAGAAAGTGGAAGCTGGGTTGCCTACGAGAAGCCCAACTACACTGGATACCAGTACATGCTGTCCAAGGGTGAATACCCTGATTTCCAGCACTGGGCTGGATTTAACGACTGCATCCGCTCCTGCCGCATGGTTCCTCCTGTGAGTCTTTGCTCTACAGTCAGTCAGTAGAAAACATAATTATTCAAAAAGCATCTATTGTGACAGGAAATCTTTTTCACTTTGCATCAGCAAGTTAAGAGTTGAATTATGCTGGTTAGGTCATGAGGATCTAATTCACTGTTTTTTTCAGTTGTCTTTAAGGTTTGGGATGTTTACTTTGCTTATGATCTGAGAACAAACAGACACTCACCTCATTTGCCATTGGTTGGCTGAATAGAGAGTCCCACGGCAAACTCACACTATAGCCTTACAAGTTTTTTAATATAACACTGATTACTTCTTCCCCAGTACACTGGAAACTATAGGATGAAGATCTTCGAGCGCTCTGATTTTGGTGGTCAGGCAATGGAGCTGAATGAAGACTGCCCTGATCTACGCCAGCAATTCCACAATGGAGATATCTCTTCTGTCAATGTCATGGAAGGCTACTGGATCCTTCACGAGCACCCCAACTACACTGGCCGCCAGTTCTTCCTTCGCCCTGGCGAATACAGGAGGTACATCGAGTGGGGCAGTCCAAGTTCTACCATGGGCTCCCTGCGACGTGTGACTGACCTCAAATGAAGATCCAAATCACACAAGCACCTCTCCCAGTGTGTCAACAGCAATGCATGTCCATGCAGCGACTACGGCTGACCGTCGGGCCTGTGGATCTGTCCTGCTGAATGTATTCGTGATTCTTGCTTTATTCTGGCTCAAGTGCTGTTTAGCCTCAATTAATTAGGGCTATTTGTCTCTTTTAGCACTGTTGACTGAGCAAACTGTATTTTATCAGCACCTTTCCCTTCCCAATTCAAAATAAAGGAAAATTTGATTAAAATCAAACAAATGTCATTTTTACAGAATGAATGCCATACAATGACATGGTTTCTGACATGAAGTTTTATGCAGGTAAATTAATTTTTTATCTGTAGCAAAATTACCTTAAGTTTAGAATGTAGAAGACAAAAATGAACAAAGATTTTTTTGTAATACATGCAATATCTAAGGCCATGTTTTTATGAATTTAATTGTTGTTAAGGCAAAGGAAGACTTTTTAAGATTCTTTTAAAACCCACAGAAATCTTGAATGAATGAAACATGTCAAAATGTTGTTACATGCAGTATCGGCTAGATCATACGTGACGTCATCTCAAGTCTGAGAGACAAAAGAAAATTATTAAGGAAACCGCTTGTTCTTTGAACTTAGTTATTAAAGAACAAAAAAGTGGTATCTGAGGATGGTAGAGCAGAAGATTTTTATAAGATCACATGATGTCTAGCAGACGCTTTGGGCCCTTGAAAGAGGCCCCATATTAGCAGCACATCATAGGGCAACGCAGACTCAAAGAGGAAAAGTCAAAGTGGCCTGGTCTTAGCCCCGAGCATGCGGCTCTCTCAGAACACTAAACAAAACCAAGTCCCCATCTCAGCTCATGCATTTTTCATAAGGTATGGATACCGAGCTCTTTCAGAGATAAATATCAATTATTGAAATAGTTAATTAGAAGCCCATAATTGGCCAAGATACAAATGAATAAATAACTTTGATGATTAATTATTAAAAAAAAATTAAGCTCTGCAGGGAGCACATTTGAGTCTCTAAAGATCAAGGAAGCACAAGAAATATGAGTTTTTGCCTCAAGTAATGTTCGATTAAAGCTGTACTGACTGTGAAAGTCCGATGGCTTACCATAAGACCGGTCCTTTTGAATTTCATATTCATATGCCTTCAGATGTGCACAGGTTAATACGCAGTAACAAATCAAGAATTATTTAGCAGTGATAATTTGAAGACAAAACTGCACTGACAGAATACATCTAAAAGTATAGTTTTAGGTCAACGCTCATCTTATATTTAGAAAGTCAGCATTTGTTTCACGTGTTAGTTATAATTTTGTTTTATGGCTGCACCTGTATTTCCGTCTCCTGATTTGGCAGCAACATTCTCCTCATTTGAGCATTTTTCAACCTCTTTCATCCAAACAGTCATTGATCACAGATCTTACACAGTAAAGTTGGAACACAGTAACAGATGAATGAGACTTTGTTTCTCTTCATCTCTGGATCTTTTTTGTTTCTGATGAAGGCTCATTGAGCGTAAACCACACATTTTGGAGAATAAAAAGAAGTTGCGAGTCAAAAGGCTCTGGCACTTTCATGGCAAGCCTCAGTCTTCTTGCAGTCTCTTCTTTCCTAATAGCAACATAATTAATCCTCTGTAGTATTGTTTTCACTCTTCCATGTCCCACTTAGTGCTTGGCAAGTCTCTCTCTCTCCCTACAGAACATCCTCTTGGTGTTTTCCACACTGAACTGTGCTTAAGAAAGATTATTAATCAACTTCAAAATGGCCCCAATACTTGTCACTTTCCTCCCTAAATCCTTTCCAAACATCTTTCAGGTACAAATTAAACTTTCAGACTTTGAATGCATCCAGAAGCATTTTGAAAGTACAAAAAAGACATTTATTTTACATACAAAAGACATCTTCTGAATACTTTTCATACTATTAAGCATCACTATTTTGTTAAGTGTTACAGCACTTTAAAGTACAGATAACGAGGTCTTTTTGAAGCAGTTCAGGACAAAAGCTGGCCATCCCGGGTGAATTTTACACCAGTAACAAAGAAACCTCTACAGGTATGCACATAATTCATGAGTAAAAAGCAGTGAGCATAAGAAAGCAAAATGAGAGAGGTAATGCACAGGACAATTGTTGACAGATAAGCTGGAAAAAAAAATTTAATTACGTTTTCTTATGTTATACTGTACGTGACTAACACTATGCCACATGAAAAATATTCTTTTCCAGTTAATAATACCTTTTTTAATGCAATTTTGTATATGGCAAGCACTTTACCACATGAAAAATGTATTTTTTCCCCGTTAAAGTTGTGTACAGCACAATGATTTTAATGCTCCAATTGGATCCAACAAATTTAATTCACATCAAAATTTGTACTGAATTAAATATTACATAAATATATAACATGGGCAATTCAGGAGGCCTTTTTCATTCACTTCACACTGGAGTGAAATGTTCATTATTTTTGCCATGATCAGTAGTGCTCAAAAGATCATCATATGGACCACAGCTTTAAGTAAAATCCCTTGTCTTCTTTATGGCATGTCCCTTCTGTGTTTCCGTAGCTATAAGTTGACACTTGACTAAAATGGGTATATGGATGAAAAAGAAAATGTATGGGTTCACTGAACAGCTCTCGATCCACATGTAATTTCCTTGTTTTTACACATACTCCGAATACGCTGCCTGATGGGAGTCTTTAAATAGGTTTTAAGTGGGTGACCTTTTACTTTGATTCTTAATGCTTTTACTTCACCACTCTAGCTGGTGGTTCTTCGTCCAGGAAGAACCTGTGCTACCGGAAGGTTCTCGTGCAGATACGTCATGCTACCGTGCTCTGAGAAATCTGCAG
This sequence comes from Enteromius afrohamiltoni, assembly GCA_034779775.1. Lineage (NCBI taxonomy): Eukaryota > Metazoa > Chordata > Actinopteri > Cypriniformes > Cyprinidae > Enteromius > Enteromius afrohamiltoni. The sequence continues at coordinate 12,579,317 of JAUYWG010000046.1, read as the reverse complement.
CTGTGTGGCCCTCGCCCCGTAAGACCCATTTTGTAGTGAGAAGCCCTTCCAACCCCACAGGCCCACGGGCATGAATACGGGCCGTGCTGATGCCAACCTCCGCGCCTAAAAAGCAGCACAGGGTCTTTATGAGACTAAAAAGGAAAAATTAAAAAAAAAAAAAAAAAAAAAGGAAAAAGACACCTACCGAGACCAAAACGATATCCGTCAGCGAACCGCGAGCTGGCATTCCAAAAGACACAGGCACTATCTAATTGCTGAAGGAACTGCTCTGCTGTGTCATCTACACAGAGTATGTGAAAGATAAAGAGAATGAATTCAATAAATTCAAAAACTAAAAGTTTTGAAAATGTTTGAAAGTATTATCAATCTTCCCACTAGATGGCACTACAGCACTGCTTTTTTTTATTCATAATAGAGTTTTTTTGATTAATGCACTTACTGTACATACTTCAACTTTTACACAGCTTGCAACTAATGTTAACACAAAGTGCCTATATTCAGGATACATGATAACACACTACTATAGGGGAGTCTTACCATTTTCAGTGACGATAACATCAGTGTGGGAACTGCCGTATTTATGAATGTGATCAACAGCCTCTTGCATACTGTCCACAACCTCGATACAGCATTCCAGATCCCCGTACTCAGTGCGCAGAGACTTCACCTCTGAGGGACTGAAGGTCAGGTACGATGCAAACTTGGGGCCGGCATGGATCTTCACCTACAGGTCAATCACCAATAGTTATAAACATAGACTATTATTTTTGAATATGCAGAAGTATTTGAGAAAAAGAAAAATGTAACAGTGAGATATAATTAAGATGTACACTGTTTTAGTAGTCTCTCAAAGTTTGTTTTTTTTTTTTTTTTTTATAAAATAACACTTTTATTAAGCAAGGATGCATTAAATTGATCAACAATGAGAGTAAACAAATTTACCATATGCTGTTGAAATAATTTTTATTAATATAAAAACTTGAAATAACATTTTATCATGGTTTATGCGTCATGTATCCACAAAAATTATTAAGCAGATCAAGTACTTTTACGTTTATAATAAAATCATATTTTCTGGAGCTTATTAGAATAATCTCTGAAAGATCATGTGACATTGAAGACTGGAATAATGGCTACTGAAAAAAAGCAGGAATTTTATCAAGTTGAATTAATTTCACATTTTTATAATCTATTAAAAAAAGGGAAATAACTATAAATGAAAATAATTTCATATTATTACTGTTTTACTTGCTTTTTTTTAAATAAATAAAGTCTTGGTGAAAAAGAGACTTCTTTTGAACTATAGTATGCATTTACATTTTCTGTTTTGTTTTACCCCGAGGCAGAAAGCAGCTTCAATAGAAACACTATATTTTTTTTTCTAGACCAAAGAGTGTAAGACTAATTAAGTATAAATTACATACTGTGCATAATGCAAATTATATATATATTTACATATATATATGTGGTCTTACATCTTCTGTCCTCAGCATGTCGATGATCTGATCAAACAATGGGGTTCTGAGAAGTTCTCGATGCACCAGCAGGGTTTCCATGGCATTACAGGCTGCAGGGTAGTCGCATTTGGAGTCTTGGACTAGAGAGAGATTAAACATAACCAGCCTAATTTAAACCATTATAAACCAAACGGATGCTTATGATGTGGAAATAACAAACATCTACACTCTTAAATCTTCACAGGCAGTCTTACTGATCTTGATGGCTTTGTCAACACTGGCCTCATGGTCCACATAAACATGGCAGACCCCCTCACTATGGCCAAGAACAGGGATGCCCTTCGCCGCACGCTGAATATCTCTGACAAGCTGAGAGGATCCACGAGGAATGATCAGGTCAATCATCTTCTCCAGACGGCACAGATCCTCCACCTCCTCACGTGTGCTCACCTGCCACACAGTACCTCTGTTAAATGACTACATATACACACACTACCAAATAAAAAGGTCTTTTAAGGTAGCTGACAGCTAGCCAACTTCTAAATGATTATGTGACAATGAAAACCGGGGCAATGGCTGCTGAAAATTCAGCTTTGCCATTAAAGAAATAAATTAGTTTTGAAATATTATAACAGAAAACGGGTCATTAAAATAGTAATAATATTTGACAATATTGCTGTTTTTACAGTAGTTTTGATCAAATGAATGCAGACTTCGTAAGCTTGGTTTAAATATAGGTTTAATTTACCAGCTGGATGGCATCTTTAACTCCATGGATGGACAAAGCCTCCTGGGCAAGTTCATGTAGGATGCGATTCGTGTTGGCCGCCTCTTTGCCACCTTTCAACAAAAGAGCATTTCCACTGGCAATGGCTAAAGCAGAAACCTGTTGGGATTAAATAAAAAATTTGGTAAATTTGGTGACGGATTAAATGCTTTTTCTATTTACAGTCCAGATCTTTAACCACCACTCATTTGGTCCAAACGTAAACTCACATACAGGAAAAAACTATAGGACCATAAGACTACAATATATTATGTAGATGCACACATTTTGTGCACCTGACCTGAGGAAGGCAGTCTGGCCGTGACTCAAAGATGACCAGCAGAACTCCTATGGGGACAGTGATCTGCTCCAGCTCCAGGTTGTTTGCCACTCGAGTCCTGCGTAGAACCCTGCCAACGCTGTCCTGGGAGGACACTGCGATCTGACGCAGACCAATGGACAGACTGTTCAGTTTAGATGATGACAAACTGAGTCGCTTCAGCATGGCTGGAGACAGGCGACCTGTAACATAACAGGTTGATATTCAGTGCACCAACAAACAAAAACAAAAACCAAAAAAAAAAAAAAAAACCCTTTGTGTGTGTGTGTGTGGGGGGGGTGGTCTGGTTTTGCACACGGTCTGGAGAGTAGCAATTACTTCTTGATACCTGTGCTGACAGCATTCTCCATGTCCTTTTTGTTGGCAGATAAGATTTCATCTTTCCTCTCAGTAAGGAGATCAGCCAATGCGCAGATGATGTCACTTCTCTGTGGACAAAAAGATTGACGTGACACGAATGAATGAAAATATACATTTCTTTATTTAATCTAATAATTCTACTGTTCCTGGAAAAATAAGCACAAATGATTCCAGACAGTCATGTAAAATAGTGGTTTAAAGGTTCAGCTAACCTGCTCTGGTTCAAGGGAAGCAAGAGTCCTGCCAGCAGAACGAGCCATTTCTGTCTGCTGCTCGACCGTGGGACCTGTTAACGAAGAAAAGTGTCATCTGAAGTCAAACGAATCACATCAGAAAAAAACTGAATCAGCAGAACATGTGGTAACTCACCAGCTGGCTTGACCTCTGAGAAAAAGGTTCCTACTTTCTTGCCTTCAACAATGTCAGTGATCACATGACCTGTGACTTTGGGGTGCGTACCGTTAGCAATGACAACAGACGTCCCACCTTGGAGAGCCCAAAGAGCAGCTTTAACCTGAAGTTCATCAAACACACAGACTGTCAGTTTCAATTACTGATCCTAACAAAAGCTATATAGTGTGTGTGTATGTATATCAGATATTCTTTCTTGAATTACACCTTAGCTTCCATTCCACCAATCCCGACCCTGGACTTTGTGCCATAGGTTATGGAATGCTGGTCCCCAGGGTAAAATGTGTCTAGGAGCTTGGCATCGTCTGACCCTGGTGGGCTGTCGTAAAGGCCTGGAAATGGTGATAAAAGCAAGTAAAATGGTTATTATTTGACAAATATTAAAAGCTTGACATTATAAACCATGGAAAGGTTTAGACTAGGGATGTCCCGATCAGTTTTTTTTGTCCTCAAGTCCGAGTCTTCTGATTTTGAGTATCTACCGATACCCGATCCGATACTTCTATGATACATAAAGAAGAGTGAAGAAACAGATACAGGATGTTCATGGGAATCTTCAAACTCTCCTGCAGCGTAAGCTTTGCCTGGGTTGCCTGGGCAAACTCGCTGTATTCTGTCGGGTGCTTCTTTTTGAGGTGCCGTATCAGGTATCCCGTATCTCGCGCTTTACTCTTCAAGCTGCTTCCGTGTTCTACTTTGCCGGCATTTAACCAATAGTGTCTCTGCAACAAAGTGATGTCATGTCTGATCGAGTCTGAAACCACGTGATCGGGCCCGATTTCCGATAATGTGATCGGATCTGGACATCCCTAGTTTAGACTGCATTTAACGGCATAAAAAAGGACTGACAATCTAGGTCTTTATTCTTTTCCTTTAGTTCTACATTTATATTAATCAGATAAAAATAAAATCTTTATAATATTTTAAGCATACATAACTACTATTTTTCTAATTAGTATTATTGTGCGAATTATGATACAATGTTTTTTGCATTTTTTTTTATAGAAATCTGTTGTGTCAATACTTCCTTGTGAAAAAAGGAAATAGAAGAAAAAAAACATTAAAATGTGTGTATAATATAAATAATAATAATAATAATAATAATTCTATACTAAATACAAAAACTAAAACTGATGGCTACAATGAAGTTGAAGCATCGCAATGTATTAATACACATTACTAAATACTCTAAATGTAAATAAATATATAGACAAGTAAATAGAGAATAGACACCGATGAATTAAAACATGCATCTAGCCAATAAAATATGATATGGTACTGATGTATTCCCTGATTAACATTCAAAGTAAAACTTCACCTTCTACATCAGAGAGTGCGATGAGAAGATCTGCCCTCATCTCCACAGCAAGCCGTGCTGCAAGACTATCATTATCCTTGATACTGATGACCTGCAGTATGAAAAAGAGAAAAGAGTCTCAAAAGAGAATCATACTACAGAAAGTGGGTCTTGTCTTTTAAAACCCCAAAAGCCAGACATCACCACTATATTTCACGCTCCCATGAACATTTCTCTCTAAACTACGGCATTAAAATGGGTGTGATGAACAACGAGTCTATGAAAAGGCAGAATTCCACATAAAACCAGATTTGAAGCCACAGCGTGTGAATGACAGAGCAAGCGTAGATGAGCCCAGAGAGTAAGCGACAGTACTGTGAATGAGGTGATGTTAATTTCTTTCCAGTTTCTACAGGAATGGAAAACCCTTTAGGCTGCAACAGCGCAGGAGACAAAGATCAAGCCTCTGCATTGCTCTGACTCCCAGCATGCATCTGTAAAGGCCCTCCCAGTATGCAGTTCCAAAAGGAAAGAGGATGGGTGGCAAGGCTGCTGGGCAGACTCTCTCTCTCCCAATACCCACATTTACCCCCTGTAGGTCACTATTGGGCTCTGGGGGAGGCACCACAGCGTCGTTGGTGTTGATGATGGGCACGATGTTCATACGCAGCAGCTCATGCAGAGTGCTGTTCAGGTTCCGTCTTTTCTGGTCATCGTGGAAGTCCAGATTTGTAACCAGGATCTGAACAAACAAACAAATGAAATGAAAATATGAATAAGAGTGTATTTTGTAGCTTCACCGTGCATATGTTCGTGTCTGTATGTACCTGGGCAGTACAGGTGCTGTATTGAGTGAACATAGCCTCATACAAAGCCATAAGTCCACTTTGACCCGCAGCGGCACACGCTCTCGCCTCTAGAACTGGCAGTGACTGACAAAGAAAACACATCCAACTTCAGCTTCTTAATTTCTTTATATTAAAAGTTTATTTTAGTCAGCTGAAACATGTTTGCTTGCTTGCAGCACAGGAACCAGTGCGTTTAGCAAACACATTAGCTTCCGTTTACCATATTTGATGTACTCCATGTATATGCTTTGATCAACACACATTTCTTTTGTAATCTCTTAACCCTATTAATTTTTCTGTATCATATTTGATACATAGATTCTTAAAATACCAAACTTCATGATTTCACAAAAAATCTTATGGTTTATCTTATAAGTCTTATGGGTTTGAAACGACATGAGGGTGAGATAAGATCAAAAGAATTTTCATCCTTTCAATGTAATATTGTATTTTTGTTGCATTTTTTAAGCCAAACTATTGTTAATATGTCCCCACCATATCTTTGAGCTGATTCTGGCCTGAGTGCAGAGCTTGTCTGACACTCTGCGAGAGAAGAATTTCGTGCCTCAGCCTTTGTTTTCCAAATGCTACAGCACCACTGGTCACGATCATCATCTCTCTGCCCTGATTCTGAAGCATGGCCACCTTAAACAATCAAAACACATAAATAAAGAATTACATTGTGCCATCAACTAAACATTATAAAGAAATTTTAGTACAATACTTTTTTACAGCATCACAGTTTCTAAACACAACATAATATTTATGTGCAAATCAATTCGCTTTTATAATCTACATACCTGTTCTACAATTGAAGCGAGTCGGCCCAAAGCGAGGCCGCACTCGTCACCGCGGGTTACGACAGCACTCCCCAACTTGACAACAATTCTCTTGGCCTGGCGCAGATCACTGCGGTGGGCAAATGACTTACCGTGCGCCCGTGCCAGCGGCACTGTAAAAAAAGGCACGTTACTCCACTGACGCACAGCATGGGCTGTGAGAAATGGGGAGGAAGAGGGATCTGCATGGAGAGAGAGAGCCGGGAAAGCGCCCAGTGAGGAGCATGCCATGCAGGAAAGCCAATGAGTGATGGATATACGGACTGTGTTAGCGTGCATTGATTATATCACCAATTAACATTAGGATAATGAGGAGAGGACAGATATGAGGGGAAATGATAAGAGACAAGCAGAGAAAAAAGGAAGTACGTAATGCATGTCCATAATGTACAAATGGCATTGTATGCTATGAATTTACAGTAATTAGCTGCATACATTGTTGTCTTGTACAGCACTTTAAGCCTCTAAATGGAAATGCAACTGTAAAAAAAAATAGCCCCCAAAAAATCCCCACAAAATTCTTGTATACATGTTTTTTTATCATCTACCACCCAAAACAGAATAAGTTTCTTTGTGTTTCTTTTCTACTGGTGTAAGCAAAGCCAATGCAAATGACACAGTGCAACTTTCATGATCTAGGCCTAATCACTTTCAAATGAACTCTATTCCCATTATTTTTAAGTAATTAAAAACACAACATTAATATTTTATAGTGAAATATATAACATTTTATTAATTACTATTGACCAGTAACTTTTAATATTTTTTATACAAATGGTGAATCTGAAATCTCACCCACTGCCTAAGAGGGAGTAATTCAAATTAACTTTATTCTGGTGTATATGGCATTCTAGAAAAAACTGATTTAAAGAAAATATAAAAAAAATATCACTTATTATACAAGATTAATCAATAACAAATGTCAGTGCAGAATAAATAAACTGATCTGTAAAAGCAAACAAATGAAGTGAATAGGAATCTGGGACAAGCCATTCACAAAGCTGCGAGCTTATAAAGTTCAGCGCCCACCAAACCCCGCCACATTCTTTATGAAAGAAAATAACACGGTAAAAGGTGCCACATCAGCAAAGCCAGACAGCACAGCGCACACACGAACGCTGACAGGACAGAACTCAAAGAAGAGCGCTGGTCCAGTGAATGAGAAACAGACATGCTGTAAATTAAGAGCATCATGACACAGAAATAACTAATTTCATGATTTTAATAATCAACAAACAAGGATATACTGAACAGTATCTATTGTGAGACATAAACATTTCTTTATAACACCCTACATATCTCTCTTTATTTCACGAGGTATGGGATACGAGGTACAGAAATACATAGATACTTACTTTTGCCTTGTGAAGCAGCTCTTTTGAATGTTTGCAGAGCATTTGGCCTCGCTAAAAGCTGAGAACAGGAGAACATCTTCTGGAGATACATGTTGACCTGATGCGTACAACTGAAACATAATCATATATTTATATCAAAACACAGATGACCAGATCAATTTAGTTACAGTAGACCTAGCAGGCAAGTTCCAGACATAAATAACGTATATAAGATATTATGTGAGACCATACATGATCATAGTTTATTTAACTTATGTAATGTAAACAAAAGCTCGATCTACACCCCATCTGACCCACATTCAATTCAACAAGTCAAGTGCATCACTGTGCTAAACAAAGAGAAAGAGAAAACAATTACTAGGGTTGGATGTTGGATTGCATTAATGCATTTAATAATGAGTACGTATTGTTTGAGAAATGCATGACATTAATATTGAATAATATTGAATATTGGGTTCAAGAAAGCACCACGGCACCACAACAAATAATAACGAATAAACAAATCAATACTAACAGACATTAAAGAAAAACTCTGTATTTCCTCTGTAAACTTTCTTGAGACACACGTTGGCTGATGCAAGAAGAAAGATTGCGTTAAGTGGCCCGGCGTGACATTTCTAACGCAAAACAAACGTGTAAACCGGTATTGTGTAAATGTCATTTTACATACCTTATTCTACTAAATAAACGTGCGTTATTAAGCTCAAGTTCACTGCCTCCGCTGCTGTCCAATGCCACATCAACTCTCGGAAGCTGCTCTCATGGATTCGGCCATGTTGACGTTCAACGACGTAGTTACGCAACGGGCGTACGCACTGATTGTTTTACGACGATTAGAACTAAGATTCACGAACATATTTACGCTTGGACCACCTACGCAAAACTGTGGAGTTTTTGTTGTTTGTTGTTGTTGTTGATAATAACAAAACAATTACAAACGCCGTTAGGTCAGAATATGTATTATTGTTGTTGTTGTTTTCTTCTGTGTGGATATAGTTTTATAGTCCATTTGAATCTCAGTCTCCAGCACTAGAGGGCGGTGTGCAAACTTATCTGTGGGTCATCTGCATTCCAGGAACAAAACAATGGACCATTCTCAATGCTGATATTTTGCAAAGTTTTATTAGGTCTTTGGTGGGTTAGTCACCCAATTCTTCGTAAACTCCATTGTAAAGTGATAATTCTAAATAAGCTATTGTTTATGAACACCAGGTTGCAAGTATATCTGAAAGAATTGTTGTCTTGTTCATTAAAACTGCTTATTAGGCCTAATTATTTTCTGACGCTGTCATGTAATTAACAGGCTCTTAAACTTTAATTTAAAAATTAATTTTGTACACTTTCATACTTATGCTGTGGTCAAGCTTCAGCACATAAACTGTGGCCTATTATTGTTAACAGCAAGAAAATGAACAGAATATAATAAAGAGTTCTGCTATATTGACAATAAATAAGTCTGACTTGATTTCCATGTTTAATAACTGTGAGTTGGAAACACATGACAATGTTAGAATACAGCCTAATATATTCCTGATGTCTCAAACAATTAAAAAGAGCATGTCATCAACAAGGACACCTTAAACAACACATCCCAGATGTTCAGACAGGTTTTATTCATTTTCCACATTCCACAGTCTCTTAGTTAAAAGCTCTGAATCCATGACTAAATCAAAGACAAGTCCCAGAGTGTTTTTTGGCATCGATGGTAAGAAGCACCTGGCACGTCTCATGTGTTTATCTGTATATACAAAACTATTTATCTTCTGCTATGGAGACCTGCTCTTACAGACAAGAAATATCATTGTCATTTTTTTATTCATATAATGCAGTTTTAATATAAAAGTGAATAAACAATAATAAACAATGCATTTTTTTATAGCATGATGTGCCTATAAAAGATGCAAAAGCACTGAACAACTCCAGCATTAGAATATCCCACTCACAACACAAAGTTCTTTATCTTTAAAAATTGACAGCTGTGCTGTTTTTTAATTAGATTTCATATGTGCTGACAAATCCAATTATTGCACAAGAACATGAAAAGTTATAGCAAGTAAGAATGTGCAGCAACAGGATCATCTGCATTTTTTCTCATTCTGGCAACAAAAAGAAATGCTAGTGTTATTTTCTCCATATTTTTTTGGAAGACACAGCAGAATTCTTTGAAAGTTGCATTATGAAGCTGGTCTGCAGCATTTGTGATGAGCTCAAAATGTATTTTTAACATCAGTATAACTGACTTGCACTACTTATTGTTCAAGATGTGTACTACAAACCTCCTTTTTAATGTGCAGCAGAAAACCTTCTTGAAAGGGAACGTTTCCCCAAGAGGGAAGCAGATGGTTGACATCATTGCCAGACAGCTATTATAGTGAGACTGCTGGCTTTGAATCACCATCTGCTAAGTTTACACAGTTTAAAGTTAACTTTTTCAAGAATGGTTAGTCCACGGCATGATTTGATACAGAGATCTGTGCAGCAAAGTTAGGTTACACTTTTGACCTCAAGCCAAAACAACACCTATTGCTAACAGTCATTTATACGGTGTCTTAGAAATAATCAGTGGCCTTATATGGGAAACTCTTTTCAAAACAATAGACACGAGAAAATCACTAGTTTTATGGGAAGGTCACAGACAAAGAATACAAAGGTTTGTGAGGTCCACCATAACACTGAAAGAATCATATTCTGAGAACATAAGTGATTAATCTGCTTACATTTTCAAAGGTTTCCTAACACGTGTTATTCTTGCTCCAGTCAGATATTTTGCTCCAATTGCATTGTTTCATTAGTAGAAACACACAAAAAAATCACATGGAAACAAGACGAGGCACTTGATTACGTTGTTACCATCCAAGAGGATATAAACATGCACCAGGAAACAGCTTTCTGAAGGTTTAATTGAAAGAGTATGCTGTTTAGTTCTGTTTTGGGGGGCCCCAGGAAGTCATGCAGACGATGCATTTTCTTGTAAAGAAAGTTCTATAGGGACTTAATTTTCAAAAAAGTTATGTATTATGCATTTGGTATCACAGAGATCCCTTGTGTGTTCTAAATTTAAAAGGGCAACAAGTTTCCACTCAGACTGACCATGTTCCAACACATTTCCACTGTTGTGTAATTGCCTCAAAGGCTTTTATTGTTCAAAACACATTTGAAATATCTCTCACCAACCTTAAATAAAAGCCCAAAACAGCATACTGTAACTATGTGTGCCTTTGATCGTGAGCTTAATCTTTTGTAGGAAGCATTACTCACAGTATCCGACAAAGATAAGAATTAATAACATCTGCCAATTTAAAGGTACAGTTCACCCAAAAGTTCACCTCATCTTCATATTTTCAACCCATGTAACTTTCTTTATTCTGCAAAAAGCAGAAGAACAATGTCATTCAATTTATGGAAAAAAAGATTTTCATTTTTGGATGAACTATCCCTTTAACTAGCAACAGCTGATCTCAGGGAGTCTGTGCACTGATCTTTTAAAGGAGTCACACAAAGCCAATTTTTCGCTAGCTTAAATGATTCTTTAGGGTCTTAATGGATAGTTTGTAATATAGTTTGTTTTAAAATTTCTCAAAGATAATGTAAAAAAATGCTAATTTTACCCTGTCAAAAACAGCTCTTTAGAAATCACTCTGTTCTGTGTACTTCCCCTTTAAATCTTCACGAGCTCCGCTGACCCCGCCCCTCTTTTCCTAGGAACTCTCGGAGGCTCTTTTTTTTAGCCGTATTCATAGTAACCAGATAACCACATTATCAGTAAAGGTGATTTGCAAAGATTCATTAAAATACATTATACTCACTGCTTCCGTAGGTGGAGCTGGATCATGAATGATTCACGCGAACATAAACGCATTTCGGTTGATCAAGGGCGTGTTTCCTTCAGAATCAATTGTAAAGTTTATCTTCCGCGTTTTCAGTCACTCTGACGCCACACCAATTTTGTCATTCTGTTCCCCTGGCTGAGGAAGTGAAAATGCTGCAAAAACATCTTATTTTGTACAACATCCTGTTTTTTTTCCACAGTAATACACGCCATTTAGCCTTAGCAAATCATACTTACTATAAATAATACTACAAATATCTGCAAATTGACATCACTGGAGATTTGTGCACAGTATTATTTTATGTCTAATTAATGTCTAACCATCTCTACATTTACATACTGTAATACTATACAAAATAAGCCTCAATGAGTCTCATATTTCTCACCTACATCAATGGTATTATTAATTTCCACAAACACCTCTTCCTCTCCCCAGGGCAACACCTGCGTCACAGACCCAGACACAAACAGAAAGAACAAAAAAGTAGAAAACAAAACATGACTTTGTGTGTTGATGTTTTTTTATGACAACCAAGACTGACAGCGCTAGTTGTAACCCAGAGTGAAACAAAAATGCCTTTGTTTCTGGTCAGAGCTCTGGCAAAAGTGGTACGAAACGGTTAGTGAGAGAGTGTAGATAATTATACTGTAAGGTAAGCTCTCTCTCTCTCACTCTCTCACACAAATGCACACAGACACACTCTTTGTCAATGTCTTTGTCTCTCTCTTCACACACACACAGTTGAGAACAGAGAGGTAACAGGCAGATCGTTAACATGTTGGTGGTGGTGGAGGAAGGGAGGGCTGGGAGAGCCCGCCCACTCACTCATGCCCCTAGCCTTATAAAGAACCTCAAGAATGAAAAAGACCCTCTAAGAGAGCCGGGCGAGCCAAGCGCCCTAAACAGCAGCGTTGGGACGAGTCAGAAAGAGGGCAAGAGAGAAAGAGAGAGAGGATTATAGGGCACTGCACTCATGGATGAACAAGGAGGTGAGTCTATGACAACCACTCACATGAACACACACTTCACCATACTGGGTTCACGACAGGGCAGGATGTAATTTTGAAAGGAGTACACAAAGGAAGGAAAAAGAAAAAAACAATGCAGGATGACTATAAAAACACTCTAGATGATCAGATTTTGTGGATGTTTCTTATGCTAAGTCAAGTGTTTTTCAAAAGAATATTAACTGCTTCTGTTGACTATCCTCCTCCATGTTTGTGTGTCAGCTTTATGATTTTTAGTTTCACAATGAATTTGATTGAAATTACACATCAGTTGTTTTGCTGAGCTAACTAACTCTCCATAAACATTCTCAGTTAAGCCTAAATGCTCTAAAGAATCCTTTGAAGAATGCTGTTTTCTATTAACCTGATGAACTACCTGTCAAAAAGTTCAAAAGTTCATGCATCCGATTTATTTATGACCTCTAAGAAATGCTATTGTAGATCAGGAACTGGTAAAGTGGCTGGATAATCCCGTATTGTTCTGTGATCTCGCACTACATTCGGTTTAGACATGCAAACAGATTACAAGAACCAATGTAAATATAAGAAAGAAAAATGCAGGAATCTATTGAAGTCTGGGATTATCCGACGCATCGGGTTTCAGCATCTGGTGTCCATCTAACCGCTTTAGCAGCAGGAGCCTGTGAGAGTTTGTGAGGCATTGTCAGAGAGAGGAAAAGGTTGTTACATAACACCAGAGGACTTACTGAGAATGGACAGGCCATCTGGTAGAAACAAAACATCCCCTATTGTAACCATGACTAAAAAGTATTTAAGTTAGTTGCAGCTGCATTATATCTTATGGAATTGTGCATTCTTGTAATAGGTAAAGAACTACTGGAATGTTTTGTTAAGAGAATCGTTGTTCTGTTTTCCCATGCAAAAATGAGGAAACTCGTGTACTCACTGTGCCATCTTCCAATGCCTGCAGTTAATGCCTTGCGCAAACTAAACTTCCTGTAGCTGACACAACAAGGTCAGTGCAGACGTTCCTCAATATTCCAGTCATGTGCATTTGAGGAAGTCCCACCCCTCCCACACATGGGGCCTCTCTTGGAAATCTTCTTGAAGTGATTCCCTTTTATTTATAGGGCTACTTCCACTTACTATCTTGAAAAGTGGAAATTGTTTTAGAAAAAGTAGAAATAACAAGAGATAATATTAGATGCTTCAGATGGGTCCATAATGTTAGTTAACTTTTACAGTGAACATTACATTTGTTACAGTGTTTAAATCTTAGCTAATGTTGGTTAATTAGAACATGACTTTTCATTGTTAGTTCATGCAAGCTCAGGTCCAGTTAATCCCTGCCTCTGAGGACCATACTCTAAGCTTAAAGGGATACTCCACCCCAAAATGAAATGATTTTGTCATTAATCACTTACTCTCATGTCGTTCCAAGCCCATAAAAGCTTTGTTATCTTCAAAACACTGTTTAACTGCCAAGTAAATCACAGAATAGTCCATCTGCCATCAGTGGGGGTGGGGGGTGGGGGGTTGAGTAATTAATCAAAAAAATTTCATTTTTGGGTGGAGTAACCCTTTAACAACTAAAATACTAACTATTAAAAAGCAAAATGATTAATAGATGCATGCACAATTATCCATGCGCCAACTGTTACATAAATTTAATGCATGCTTCTTTTTACAAACACACAAATACCATTCAATTTGAGTATGTGGACATTCAGGATTAATTGCTTGTACACGACACGACTGTCGGAATTCGCCCCCTACTGGCAGTCACACAGAATTTTTATTTTGGTCGTACGCGTCAACAAGTCAACAAATTGCTTACCCTGTCTTTTAAGGTTTGTCAATAGCGAGAATTAGATCTTGAAGTGTGACCAAAAAACATTGGTAGAAAATATATTTTTTATATAAATATATTTTGGTACATTGTTTTTGGACCACAGTTTATTTATTTATATATATGTTGCCTCATGGGTTAACATGAGCTATAGATTAACACGTATTTTAAGTATGCATTTGTAATGTAGTTAAGTAATGTTAAAGCGCCCCTATATAATGCCTTTTCAAATATGATCTTTCATGCAGTGTGTCATGTACAAACCGGATTCCAAAAAAGTTGGGACACTAAAAAAATTGTGAATAAACAAATTGTGAATAAAAACTAAATGCAATGATGTGGAGATGGCAAATGTCAATATTTTATTCAGAATAGAACATAAATCACGGAACAAAAGTTTAAAC
>JAUYWG010000046.1:12525373-12564490 GCA_034779775.1 Enteromius afrohamiltoni | reverse complement strand
AAATATTGACATTTGCCATCTCCACACCATTGCATTCAGTTTTTATTCACAATTTGTTTAGTGTCCCAACTTTTTTGAAATCCGGTTTATATCTGTATGTGAACATAAAATCTGCAAAGTTGTAACGCCGACAGTGCACGATAAATATAATTATTAAATATCAAAAAAGAATCGTCTCACATTCGCCTAAACAAGTCGTCAGCAATTCAAATCTTTTTTCTGTTACGGCCACACGTCATGTTGTACGTCGCTAACAACTTGCCCCGCCCACAAATAATGCAATTTCCACGTGGATTACATAGTGTCAAGAAGATGCTGTATCCTGCACTTTTGTTTTCAGACACACTGTAGTGGTAGACCAATCATAAAGGAACGCGCCATCTGACCAATCACAGCCGTGAGGGCTCATTGAAAGGAGGGGTTTAGACAGACTGATTCTTCAAACTGCTTCACACGAATCGTTTAGAAATGGGGTCAAATTAAATCTGTGTTTTTTGACCTTGCATACATGTAAACTTGTTTTAAGAGACTCATAAAGCAATAATAAAGGCATAATAGGGGCATTTTAACAAAAGGAACCTCACTGTAAATTGTTTCCAAATATTGTTTGATATTTAAATATTTAAATTAGATGCGAAATAGGGTATATAGGAAAATGTTGCATGCAAAATGGCTTCTTTGTAACCTCATAATGTGGTATATAGCGTGGTATCCTGTTGTAAATGGCTTGCGTGGGTATACAGGGCTCCTCAATCACACCTCATGATCTAGCAAGATCTGCAAGTAACACATGGGGTGAGTCAAACCCCAAACACATCTGCCTAAATGTCAATGTCAGACTGTGGTCTACTCATGAAACTCTCTGTGAGAACATTTGTCCTAGATAAACTGCACCCACATTGCCCATCTGATAGTACCTTTTAAAACATGAAAGATGTTAATCATTTTGAGAATGTCAGTTTTAGTTCACTGCCCAGTAAATTAAAGTCTTTGAAATATGGAAAGCTCCCAGAGTCTCTAATACTAAATGAACGAATGAATAAAAAAACTGTGGCATTATATCTGTTGCTGAAGTATAATTTTTTAAACTAATGACTCTGCAAAGATTTACAACTGACTCTTATGAAACCTTCTTGCTTAATCAAACATTTGGCTCAAGGCTTTTTTAACTGACAACACACATTTCACGTGTGCCAGGAGCATCTCTCTAGAATCCAGCACTTCCAGAGTTTGCTTTATGAATAAATCAATCAAAGTCACTGATTTAGCATGGCAGGGTTAAAATGCTCAACCAGATTGTGAGTGTTAACTTACAGAACAGCAAAGAAGACATGCATTTGAGAGGGTGGTTGAGTAGTGGAAATGACTGAGAAAACTATGATAAAACAGAAAATGAATTCCAGAATATTTCTAATACAGGAAATGCATAGATGTGCTTGGGCTTGGTAGGTCAAGTCTGAGCAAAGAAAGATGCCACAGTAAAGGAAATATGTTCCTTGTTGTTGAAGATTAATTATAATTGTGATGATGACATTATTTTCACAGTCAGGCTTCCTTGAGTTTGTTATATAATTAATTTTGATGAATTGATATTTGTGTGTTCCACACAGAAAAGTTTGTAATTTTCCATCATTGTGTTTTTTTTTTTTGACAGCTGTTTTTCTCACTGTGTTATTGGTTCACATATTGCACTGTGCTGTGTAGTATGAACCGTATCCGTAAACTTAACTATTAACATCCTGCCAGAAAATTACTAATATCTTTACACATACAATGCAGTGTCATTTTGGGGATGAGGGATCATATACGACAAAAGAAAAAATCAATCAATCAAATTCCTCAAAGTGAATAGTTTACCTAAAAAATAAAGTTTTGTGATTATTTTCCACCCACATGTCATTCCAAACCTGTATGAGTTTCCTTCTTTTGTCTATAATAAAAGAAGTTATTTTGAAGTATGCTGGTAACCCAACAGTTGATGGTACCCATTTACTTCCATAGAATTGTTTTCCCTACTATGGAACGAAAAATCTCTTTTTGATATGTTATGAAATATTTATAAAATGTATCCAGTTCTTAAAAAGATATACTTTTTTGCAGTATGGGATCTTGTCTATTCATTAGTCATTTCACAACTCAAAGCTCACTTCCTTAAACAGCTTACAGCCACTAAAATAAACATCCTTTTCTGGTAGAAGAAACCCTTCAGGGAAGACCATCCTGAAATATATACATCACACTTTACAAGGTCACTTCATCTCATATACTATAGAAACAAAAGATGTGTAAAAATAACTCAACATATGTCTTCTAAAACAAATCATGTATGTCATAGCAACGCCTTTCCTGTTATGATAAAACCTTATTATCTTTGTTTATTCTGAGGTTCAAAGCGCAGATCTTAACAACTTTCCCTAAATGATCATTCAAGAACACCAAGAATGAGCTTTTTCACATATCTCTCTTCTCTAGAAGGTTAGCTGAAGCTATATTGAAATACATCTGCTGGGAACACTGTCCTCATCAAATATGTGTTTGTGCTGACAAGCGTATGGTGACCACAATATCACACTGGTACAAGTTTCAGGGTTGTGACGAAAGCTACTCTCTCTTCTGGAAAATATGAGTGCAAACTGTGTAAACCACTAAACACTTCTTGGCTCATTTCTCGTCTTTATCAGCCTGTAAGGCTGAATGAACCACATAACGTGTAACCTAAGCCCATTGATCTAAAGAGGCTTCTTGGCTCTCACGTAATAAAACAGTCTGATTGCTTTCAAATGGATTTTACGCTATTAGACACTATAGCAAAGAGGCAAGAAAGGCACAATTTATTTTATTAGCTCTCTAAAAAAAGCATCACATACAAATGAATAGGAAATGAACAATCAATGGAAAAGCATTTGTTACTGTAAATCTTGAATGACTTCTAGATAAAAGCCTACAGCATGGCCAAAAAATAATAGTCATGATGAGATATTGTAAGATCTCATCAATCTGAGCTTTGGATCACGCGTATTATTCACACCCCTCACTTTTGGCTTATGGTGCTGTTTACGGAAATTCTCATTTGCCAGCTGCGAAATTGTTTCCAGATATTGTTTAACATGCAATCTGATTATGCTTAGCATCACTGTCTGTTAAGAAAAGCTGCATGTGCAATAAAATGAGGACATTTAAAACCAAAGTGTCAGGGATTGGATTGTCCAGCCAGCTTCGTCTCCTATTAATAATTACACCATTTCGACCAATTTCTTGTTACACCGTTTTTTTTTTACCAAAACTTCATTCCATTAAATAAGTACAATAAACTAATAAAAAAGCTATCTAAATGTCTCAGATTTTAGAATTCCCAAATATCAAACATCATGCATGATATTCACCCATCAGGCACATTATCACATCTGTCATCCAGTCAGTTGGAATATTAGAATTAAAAACACTGACATTCATGGGGATCAGTCACTTCACTGAATACAAGCCTGCTTAGAAATAACTCTACCACCACACAGAGCCACCGACTGTGCCATAGAGCTTCTTCCTGGGGCTGTGCCTGAAACAGAGAGTATGCAGAGCTATATTCAAGAAGAACTAAGCAAGGGGTTCATTCGGCCTTCTACGTCCCCAGCCTCCGCCGGGTTCTTCTTTGTAAAGAAGAAGGACGGTAGTCTTCGATCCTGCATTGATTACCGTGGTCTGAATGAAGTGACAGTGAAATATCGTTACCTGTTACCACTGGTAACGTCTGCCCTCGAACAGCTCCGGAAGGCACGATATTTCACCAAGCTCGACCTGAGGAGCACTTATAATCTCGTCCGCATCAAGGAGGTTGATGAATGGAAGACTGCATTCTCCACGACCACTGGGCACTATGAGTACCAGGTTATGCCCTTTGGGTTGGCCAACAGTCTGTCCATTTTCCAAGCCCTAGTGAATGACCTCTTCAGAGACATGCTGAATCACCAGGTGCTAGTGTACATAGACAACATATTGATCTACTCGGAGGAACTCACCTCTCATGTGCAGCACGTCTGTACTGTCTTGAAGAGGATGATCCAGCATCAACTGTATGCCATGTTGCACAAATGCGAATTTCATCAAACACGCATTACTTACCTGGGTTACATCATCAGTGCAGAAAGAGTAATGATGGATGAACAGAAGGTGAACGCAGTCCTCAACTGGCCCAAACCTCGCAACGATTTGTAATGATTCCTAGGCTTTGCCACCTTTTACCTGCGTTTCATTCGAGGGTTCAGTCAGCTAGTGGGACCCCTTACCTCTATTACCCGCAAAGGTACCAACATCCTCAGCTGGTCCGCGGCTGGTGAGCAGGCTTTCGAGGGATCGAAACTCCCCTTCCTGGTGTAAACCGATCACCGTAACCTGGAGTACATCCAGTCTGCCAAACGTCTTAACTCCAGACAGGCCAGGTGGGCCTTGTTCTTTACCCGGTTCAGCTTCGAGGTTACATTCCATCCAGGCAGTTCCCTCACCTCACACCGAACCCGAATGCATCATACCCTCTTCACTCATTATGGCCCCAGTACGTTGGGACATCATGGAAGAAATCGCTGAGGCACAGATCCTAGAACCTGCACCCCAACAATGTCCTCCTGAGAGAGAGTACGTACCAGAGACTTTACGTGCATGAGTGATGCATCTCATCCATGATACCCCCAGTTCAGGACATCCCGGAATCCAGGAAACCCAAGAACTTGTCAGCAACCACTTCTGGTGGCCCTTCTTGATACCCGATGTCACCCGGTTTGTCCAAGAATGCGTTACCTGTAACCTCACCAAGACTTCACACCAGAGACCTGCTGGTCTACTACATCCTTTGGAAACCCCACAAAGGCCTTGGTCAACAATTAAATATCAATATAAGTCTAACCTCAGGGTACCATCCAGAATCCAATGGCCAAGCCGAACGCTTGAACCAAGAGCTTACCCGATTCCTCCGCTCCTACTGCTATCAGGACCAGAGAGAATGGAGTCGTTACCTTCTATGGGCCGAGTACGCACAGAAATCCTTACGCAAACCCTCCATCGGTATGACACCCTTCCAGTTCGTACTCAGCTTCCAACCATCACTATTCCCTTGGTCTGGAGAACCCACCAGCCTTGAATCATTGGCTTCAGCAAAGTGAAGAAACATGGAATCAGGCTCACGTGCACCTCCGGCGGGTCATTCGACGTTACACGGAACAGGCAGACCGTCATCAGCATCCCAGTCCCCCATACGAGCCTGGTCAATGGGTATGGCTATCTACCCGGAACCTTTGACTGCGACAACCCTGCCGAAAGCTGACTCAAAGGAACGTGGGTCCTTTTCAAATAATCCGACAAATAACACCAGTCTCTTACCGACTGAACTTACCTGCTCAGTACCCTATCTCATCATCTTTCCATGTGTCTTTGCTCAAGCCCACAGATGCTCCGGAAGGAGAGAGGGACCAGGACGAGGTCGAGCCTCAGGAGAACCCCCCCAAGTCATCAACGACGAGGAGAACCTACCAGGTGAACAAGATCCTGGATTCACGACGTCGAGGCCGAGTATTGCAATACCTGATCGATTGGGAGGGATACGGTCCAGAGCAAAGATCATGGGTCAACGCTCAGGACATCCTTGACCCCTCACTGACGGCCACATTCCACAGACCGACCAGCTCCTAGACCTCGCGGTAGACTCCGGCGTCCTCTGCCAGTTTGCTTCAGGAGCCGCTCACAGGGGGGCTGCTCTCCAGTAAATCCGACCTCTGTGGCTCTCTCTAACCACCATCAGCGGGAACCATCTCCTGAGTACTAGTTCTCGCTGGACCCAGTTTAATGAAACATCTCTTTACCTTTCCGGCAACAGGTGTTTCTGGTTATCGGGACTATTTTAGCTCACGCTTCACTGAAGCAAGTTGCGAAGTTTTGCTCTGCTCTTGCATCAGTTCCAAGTGTTTTTCTCTGTGTTTTTGGACTGCCTTACCTTTGACTTTGGACTGCCTTATTACCTTGAGCCTTTGCTGAATACCCCGACTCTTTGCCTGTTTATCGATTTTGAATCTTGCCTGTGACCCTGATCTTCTGTCTGGATATTGACCTTGCCTCTGCCTCTCTCCGCTGTTCCTGTATTCTGGTAAATGAACTCTGCCTGTTTGACTCTGATTGTATTTAATAAAGCTGCTTATGGATCTGCCGATATCTGACTCCGAGTCTTCAGCATCACAACATGATGAATTTGTTTTTCATTTTTGGGTTAACTAATCCTTTAACAACTTAGATTGTTAATATTGAAATTGTATTTTATAAATGATTGCTATACTGATGTCTGTCAAAAACATAATGAAACAGAAGGAATATACATAGTTCCTGGAAAACCTGCATTGCCATACATTACCATACTTGCTTTCTGAGAAAATGGCAGTCTAATAATTTGCTAAATAGAGTTTAGCTCCAACCCTAATTAAATAGGTTCTGAAAAGGGGCCTTGTCATTCAGTCCTGTTAATTATCCTTACAAGCCTATGTAAGCGGCACTCATTGTGGTGTCGTAACTACAAAATTTGATTTAATATATATATGTATATATAAATATATATATATATATATATATATATATAGCACCATGTATATGTTAAAACAGATGAGATGACAATATGAGATGAACACAATACAAATGTGGTTTTAGCCTTTATTTTAAAACATTAAAATAAAATATTACATTAATAACATTATTATGCTAAATGTTGTACCAGTGACTCATGAGCAAAATCACAAAAGTATCTTACAGATCAGGTTTTTTCCATATGTAACAGAATTCCTTCCCCATATACAACAGATGGAAAGAATATACTGTAGAATAGAATTTCATTCTTTTTTTAAAAAGTTGCTTTTATTCATGATAACACAAAACAACCAAAAGACATTACAACCTGACACCCCTGATATCCTGCTTTCTCACGATTGTGTTGCAAAAACCACTGTCAGAGTTGACTATGTAGGGTGTGAAGTGACATGTACCATTATTTACCATGTCTCAAAGGTATCACATTAATTTGAAATACCTCATACAAGCAAACTTGGGCACCTGAGGCGTGTTAGTGCAGGTCAGAGTTACAGGGAAGACTTTAAACCTGATGTAACATGTTTAGTCATGGATTTGGACTACAGTGACTCTTCAGGCTGATGAGACTAATAAATGCTGTCAGTGCTGTACTATGCTATTAAAAGATTTAGTAGATGACGTCAGCGTCTCAATTACAGCTGATCTACACAAGAATTTAGAGAAACACTCAAGGTAGAAAGAAAGTCTGTTTACTTAAGAGCATGAGTGTGCATTGACGTCTCTCTTGTGTTCCAGTCAATAAAAGTTTCTCAGCTGAGACAAGTAGGTTGCTATACAAACATCCTTTGAAAGACATTTCACAAAGAAAGCTGTTTTTGTGTGTTTCCCTTTGCTCAAGAGGAAATCCAACTTGATTTCACAATGAAGTTTGGTTAAGTAAAGCAAGTGACATGGCACTGATGCTGGAGATATTAGTATATTTGTAACGACATGCATTTGGCAGAAACTCAAACACATTTACAGTAAATGCCCAGGTGGTGATGAATTTTATCTGGGATGGGTGTATGAAGGGATGTATCTGGGATGGGAATGTAGTGAACATAGTGCAGAAGAGAAAGTGTCCATAAAAGACTGTTGATTGGGTTGTTTGGTTTTAATGTTATTTTGTTAGCATAACAGTGGTCCTGCTGTTTTCCTTCACAATCTTTTATTGTTCTGTACTGTAAAGCAATGTATTCCCAAAAGGTCTGAAGGGAAAATAGAGTAGGATGTCTTGATTAGAAGTGAAAAGCTATATTCCACATGAAAACGTTTGCGCTGCTGCTTTATATTTTACACAAGTCTTAAAATTACCGCATAAAATAATGGATTATTCCTTTAAGTCATATGAATGCTATAAAATGTGTTAAAAACAACAATTTTGTAATTTTAACATTAATAAAACAGGGCTGTTCAGAATTTGCAGGTTATTCCAGAAGGTTAATTAACCATTGGGTTTCCTCCTTTACCCATACCACATGGAAGTGAGTTTTAAAGGAGTCACACAAAGCCAATTTTCCACAAGCTAATATAGTTCTTAATGCAAAGTTTGTAATATATTTTGTTTTATTTCTCAAAGATAGTTAAAAAAATGCTACTTTAGAAAAGAACAGCTCTTTAGAAATGACTCTGTTCTGTGTACTTCCCCTTTAAATCCCCGCCCCTCTTTTCCGAGGAACTCTTGGAGAATCTTTTTTTAGCCGTAATCATAGTGAAACTTGTTAATTACTGTACCACATTATTAGGAAAGGCGATTTGCAAAGATTCATTAAAATAAATTATACTCACTGCTTCTGTAGGTGAGGCTCGATCATGAATGATTCGCGCGAACATAAACGCATTTCGTTGATCAACCAAACATAACGTTAATCTTCCACATCTTCAGTCACTCAGATGTCAGGGGTAAATGACTACTGTTATGTTCATTAATACATTTAACAACAAAACACCTCAATCTCTTAGTCTTGTTTGTCTCTGCGTCTCGGTCTGATGATGGCTCACTAAGGGCGGGTTTGAGGTAAGACACCAGTTCAGTCTGTGTGACACCCTGCTGTCAATCAACTATTGCGGGAGTGGCCTCTGTCTTTGTGACGCCACACCGACATGCATTTGAGAATGGCTTGATTTCAGAAGGGGCAACTTATTTTTATTAAATTAAAAGAAAACTACTGGTGGATCTTTATCATTGTAGGGTGGTTGTGTACACACACTCCCAACACACATTTCAGTCCAAACAGCTTGTAAAAGTGCATGTGGCACCGGTTGACCCCTTTAAGTAATACCCCCAAAAATTAACATTTTCGGAATACTTGTTTTCAAGCTATCCATTGTGTAGATGAGTTCATCGGACCTGAGAAATATTGCTTTACAATTTTTGCTCACCGGATCTTCTGCAGTGAATGGGTAAGTTATTAACACAACTCCAGTAAAGTGAAAATCAAATCCATCATTAAGACATTTTTAAACTCAAACATTGTCCTCTATTCAAAATATCGCTTTCTCCAGTAAAGAAGTCTTCTTGAGTCAAGAGAGAAATATGTACAGATCAAGCACCACAAGTTAAAATGGTTGAGAGGACAATATTGGATGGACTTTTGCCACTGTAAGAAGCATTGTTATGGACTCAACTGTTGCTTTGCAAACATTGTAGCTTAGCATTGTATTATAGCTATTATAGCTGTATACAACAGACAGCAACAGATAAAAGACCTACACTAGCATTCAAAAGTTTGTGGTCAGTAATTAATCCTTTTATTCAGCAGGGATGCAT
Organism: Enteromius afrohamiltoni; assembly: GCA_034779775.1. Taxonomy (NCBI): domain Eukaryota; kingdom Metazoa; phylum Chordata; class Actinopteri; order Cypriniformes; family Cyprinidae; genus Enteromius; species Enteromius afrohamiltoni. The sequence goes on along the minus strand of JAUYWG010000046.1, from coordinate 12,555,126 downwards.
TATGTACATTGTTACAAAGGATTTTAAGTAAATGTTGTTCTTTTGAACTTTCTATTGATAATAGAATCCTGGGGGAATCGCATATTTCAATAATTTCTGAATCTTACAGACCCTCTCATATAGAGTGTTTTTTAATTAATTTAATGTAATTTAATCTAAACTGCAGACCATAATCAGTCTTTCGATTTCAGGGAGATTAACCCAAGAAATACCTGAAATAAAATAGGGAGTCATGTGTTTAGGTCTAATGTATGATCCTTCTGAGTCGTCTAATCATATGCATCAATAATAATATTTTGTCTTCATTCAATCACCCTCATGTTTTTACAATCCTGCATTACCTTCTTTTTTCAGTGGAACACACAAAGTGAACTCTATCCTAAAATCTGATTTCTTCACTTCATGCACTGCATTTATGGCAAGCAGCAATTTTCCTACGGGCAAAACACTGTTGTTCTTACTAAGGAATAATACAAAATTATCTAAATCTGCTTGCCATTATAGCATTAACTTTTGTGGAACACAAAGGATGGATTTTTAAGATCTATACATTTGAAATCTCATTTCCATCGAAGGGAATGGGGAATAGGGTGTGTCAAGCTATAAAACAACATACTGTATAACTGTCATGACGTTTTCCAAAATCCCATGCACTGTATTCCAAATCTTCTGAGAAACAGACTACAATTTCAGTCGTTTGGTTTATTGCATTATGTGAACAGTTAAGTTATTAGTTCTAAAAAATAACATCTGCTACATGCCTTAAATTCAGTGCATGTAGTAAATTTAAAACAATGTGTATTTCTATTGCTGATGTTTAACTCCTGCATGAACTGGACACATCTTTCACCCATTGTGTCCTCAGACAGCTCCCTAACATAAAAACATAAAAAAAACAATGCAATTCTGAGACATAAAATTTAAATACTGCATTAAGATGCAGCTTATAGTCTTCAGACAAGAACATCTGAATGTAACTGACTTGAATGTCAAAGACAAAAGCTTCAGAGGCTGATCTGTATGCAGCTCGCACAGGCTCTCCAAAGTGGTTCATGTCCCAAACAGGCGCACTAGGGAATTCCTCGCTCTCCAGCTCGTGACGTCACTGCGAGCATGGCTCCACTTGCACAGAGGGTGTTTCCCCAGAATAAAACCTTACTCGCAAGACTAGGCTGTGATTCAGTGGACAGGAATCTATTGATACTCTATTGGATAGGACTTTTTCACACCGTTTTCTCCAGTAAGAGAAGCCGGCGCGCGTCCTGATGGGTATGTGAAAAGCGCAATGAGGCGAGCTCATTTAAACGCTTCATTGCTGCATCGCTTTACTATGTGGCTTGATTGGACTTGTAAGAACTAGAAGTAAACTAGATATAAGAGAGACGTGTAACTGTTTGTTTACTTGTCTTAAACCCTAATATAAAATTTTCATATGTGTACACTCTTAAAAAATAAAGGTGCTTTACGATGCATGGCCTATGTTACAAAATAAGGTAGAAACCAACAATATGTAGATGTATAAATTAGTGAATCACACATAAGAGCTGAACACATTATGTTATATTTGCTGTAACAATCAGATTTACTTGTTCAGATGAATCAAGGTACCACATTATAGCATTATGTCATTTAATAGCAAATACATGATCACAAAGTAAATATTGAAACAAATGTGAAAGGAATTGCTTTAAAAGTCTGTTTGTTTTTATGTGTGTACTTCAGGATAGTGGTGGTTTGATAATGAGTTAACTGATTGGTTAAACTGATGGTGTCACATCTCACTCATTACTGCAACATTCTCTGGTCTCCCCTTCAAGATGATTACAAGGCTATGTAAACACTGCTGTACAATGTTGAGTGTGATTTAAACGAAGCTATCATAATGGTAGGATCAACAATGTTCCATAAACACGCATTAATAAAATACATAATATAGCATTTTTGTAAATCATTGCATATTAAAGTAGTTTCATCAGTTCATCAATACTGTACCTATAAAAAGACCATCCATAAATCCACCCATTCCCCAAGCAGCATTTCCTACAGGGACATGGGTATCTTTAATTCAGAGATATTCTACATCAGACCTAAACACATGACTCTTCAGCCTCTTAGAGGCTTTACTGTGTACACAATAAGGAGACGGCTGTAATGCCCAGCAGACACAATGCCTTTGTGCTTTCAGGTTTTGTTTGTTTTTCTGTTATACTAATGCTAATAGTAGGTGTTGGCGTTTAATTTATTCTTTTAACACCACAAAAAGCCTAAAACAAACAATATTTAGAATTTGCTTTACAATTATTATTTAGACTATATTACAGATAACAAACACAAGGATTCCGCATTTGAATTCAAACACCCTGTACTGTGGTTAATAATTTAAAATGTGAAGTGCATATGTTTGCACTGTAAACAGAAAGCGCAGAAGCTGTTAAATAAGTACACATTTTCAGCCTGCTCTCTTTATTCTCTCTTTTTTGAAGTAAAAGTCAAGAACCCATGGCACAGGCCTGTGGTAATCGTCCTGGCTGCTGTTATCACCGTTGGGATCATCACCATGGTGGCCATTTCTGTCATCCAGAACAAGCCTTTACACCAGAAATACAAAGTAGGATTAACACTTTAAGTGAACCTTTTATTGTTACACTTTAGATTTCACTGAAGCAATGGTCCTTGTATACTTGACAGTATGGAATAGTTCTGGATGCAGGTTCCTCCCACACCTCCGTGTTTATCTATGAATGGCCAGCAGAGAAGGAGAACAATACTGGCATGGTACGACAGAAACACACCTGTAACGTTAAAGGTACGTAATCCCTCATGTGCTTTTATCAGTATGTGATAGATATTGTACATACTAAATGGTCAGTGGTCATCAATTACTCACCCCTCCATGTCTTTAAAGTCTGACTTTCCAGATGAGTCCTGTGCACGATGTAAGTCTGGTGCAGCCTAGATTTAAACTGGGTTTGTCTGTCCAGAGGAGAAAGACAAACTATTTTGATAAGCTGTTTCCTAATTTAATACTGTAAAGCTGCTTTGATGCAATTTGCATTGTAAAAAGAGCTATTTAAAAATGGTGACCGACTTGACTTTCTTTCTCTGTGGAACCAAAAAACAGATACTTAACACAATACTCAAGCTACTGTTTTCTATAGTTACCACAACTGTCAAGCGTGGTTTTCATTAAATAAAGAGCTATTGTATGGCTTCAGGGGACTTGTACTACCTGGTCTCCTGTCACAAATGTACCTTGGTGCAACACGAAAATATATACCAAGTATGTATCACTGCAAATCTGTGTAAAAGAAAGTTTAAAGGGCAAAGATGCATCTACAAATGCTTTTTTTTAAAATCAATTTTGTATTTGTTAACACTATAGGGTTAGGGTTGGATTGGTGTAGGGCATATTTCTAACATGACAAAGCAGTCCACGGATATTTGAATTTTGAACAACCGCAAAATGTACCTATAGTACCATTAAAAAAACGTTGTTCACAAACCTTGTTATTGAACCTGTGTTTTAGCACCACCCAGTGGACATGTAAAGTAAGACACATAAAAACAGTGCTGCAGAAAAACTGTGGAGATACATATTTTTATGAGACCAGGTTGTTAAATGAATATAATGAAATGTAAGCATGAACCACTATTATGATACCTTTTGCAGCATGACAGCTGATCATTTCTGATAAATGTAAAAAAAGAAAGTCAAGAGTAAATCATGACAAACTTTTGGGTGAACTTTCTATACTGTTAGAAGTTATGAAAACCTACCGCATTATTTCCAACAACATTTGCATACTGGAAAAAGCCTGTAGGTAAAGTGTCTTAAGACATTTTCTGTTTTCTTCTTTTAGGCAAAGGCATTTCCAGTTACTCTGCTAATCCACAGGGGGCTGGCGCATCTCTGCAGGAGTGCATGGAGGAAGCCAAGCAGAAAATACCCTCACACAGACACCACGAAACCCCTGTGTACCTGGGAGCCACAGCAGGCATGAGACTGCTCAAGTAATCAAATCTCAAAAATAGTTATTCGAAAGTGTAATTTTTTGATTAAATAAATGCAGCCTTGATGAGCATAAGAAACTTCTTTAAAAACATTCACATCCAAAAGTAGTGTTTGTTGTTTTAACAGTTTTATCATTTAATTGTTGAGTGGTAAAGGCTAATCATTTTTTTTTCTTAAGTATGGAGAATATGACAGCCTCAGATAAGGTACTGAACTCCGTAGCAAAATCCCTGCAGAGCTACCCTTTCTCGTATCAGGGAGCTCGTATAATTTCAGGCCAGGAAGAGGGAGCTTTCGGATGGATTACAGTCAATTACCTGAGCCAAAACCTCAGAAAGGTGTGGTGGTTTTTAACTTGTATTTAGCAAATTGTAGCAGTTGTAAATTTGATTTGCAATTTTTAATTGCAGTGCTGAACATATACAGTTTACATTTTATATCTAATACGAAAATGATTATTGAAACAATTTCAGTGTGAAAAGGCTTTCTGTGTTCATCATGCAGCCCACAGGGACGCTCGGAGCTCTGGACCTGGGTGGAGCATCTACTCAGATAACCTTCGTACCACAACAGAATATTGAATCATCTGATAATTCTATTGACTTCAGGCTGTACGGAAATGATTATCACCTGTACACACACAGCTTTCTCTGTTATGGCAAGGACCAAGCTCTCAAGCTTTCTATGGGCAAGATATTCGAGACGACACTTAAAGCTCACGAGGTATGCTTGCCATTGCAACTGAAGTCGTATAAACCAGGGGTTTATGGGAATTTATACTTATTGTATAAATCAAAAAGTAAATATCAAATAATTACAAAGTATAACAAATAAAATGCAAAAATGTAAAATATAGAAATACAGAAATATATTTTATTTTGTAAAATATGTCCCTATAGTGTGTGTGTGTGTGTATATATATGAATATATATTCCATTTACAACTTGTGTGTATAGTAGTGTTTCAATGCATTTACTGCACTTACTTTATGATGCATACTTTGCAAAACAAATAAAATAATTATTATTGCTGTCATTGTTAAATGATATATCATTTAACTGGATTTGATTAAATATATCTATTGTTTTAATGTCTAATCTAGATCTAAAATGACAACACTTGATTCTTATACAACTGTGTCTTTATATTTTAACATGTTTTTTTCTTCCCTAAGACAGACCCCACTGAGTTAAGAGATCCTTGCTTTCACCCTGGATATAACAAAAGCAAGACAGTTTCAAGCAACTTCCACACACCCTGTATGAAAAAAGTAAATCTGACAAAGGAAAACTTCTTCCATGTGGGGTTTGGGAATTGGTCTCAGTGCCGACAATCAATCAAAGCACTTTTTATTAACAAAAAATGTCCTTACACAAGATGCTCTTTCCAAGATGTTTTCCAGCCTTCTGTCTACGGAGACTTTGGGGTAAGAAACAATGTACATTGTGTATTTGAAAGAATTTGAATGGCTGGTTGTAAGTCATAACTTGTGATAATTATACCATTTGACTCTCTAGGCCTTTTCAGCTTTTTTCTTTGTGATGGACTTTTTGAACTTGACAAGTGATTCTTTAGACACTACAAAACAGAAGCTAGCTAGCTACTGTTCTACACCATGGAAAAAGGTACTATGCTTACCAACCGTCTTTAAGCATGTCTAACCTTTGTTGGACCATAATGTCTAAATTATAATAATAAAAATAAAATTTTTACTTTTGTAGATTGTAGAAAACCATCAAATAAACGAGAAGTACCTTTCAGAATACTGCTTCTCAGCAACCTACATTCTCACTCTTCTGGAAGTAGGATACAATTTCACCTCCAGCAACTGGAAAGACATCAGGTTCATTAAGAAGGTACTTATTTGCATTACATTATTTCTAACTAAAATTATTCAGACAGGTTAGATGTTAGATTGTATGCATAGTTTAAAAAGAAAGTGATATATGTTGTTCAAAATAAAGTATTGGGGTTAATGAATACGACAAATGACTGAGAATGTTTCAACCGCTTTTTATGTGCAGATAGGAGACAGTGATGCAGGCTGGACATTAGGTTACATGCTTAACCTGACCAACATGATCCCGGCTGAAGATCCAGACATGCCGCTGATGCCTTATGGGGGATATGTCACATTTATGTTTCTCTTCTCAATTCTAATACTTCTTCTTCTTCTTCTGGTTTATTTGTATTTCCGTCGGTCCCCCAGAACAGCTCGGAAAGACATCATTTAAACAGGGATATTATTCTTTGGTCTCTGTACATTGAATGTTTATTGGCTGCAGAACACAATTTCGATAAATCCAAAAAGTTTTACATTTCAAATAATCTGGAAATCATACCTCATGTGAAGGATAAACAGGTTTTTGGAGAGACATGGGTTACAGGTTGCAACTGAAGGGACATCCGACTCTTCCTATTCCTCGTGCTTTTTGTGAACACTTAGGCCCGGTTTCACAAACTGGGCTTAGCTTAAGCCAGGACTAGGCATTAGTTAAATTAAGATATTTAAGCAACTTTTACAAAAACGCCTTATAAGAAAATATTACAGGTGTGCATCTTAACACAGAACAATGACACTGACATGTTTTAAGATATGGCAGAGAAAGATATTTTCATCTGAGACAGCTCAAACATGCAATTTAGTCTGGGACTAGCTTAAGCCTTGTCTGTGAAACTGGGGGATAAAGTCGTCAAATGATAAAGTCATTTGGGGGCCTGGGTTAAAGGGGATTGTTGAGCTTCCTTAAAAGGAAACATGCACTGACATTCATTATATCATGTGCTTTTTAGTCTTTAATGAACTTCTCATTGTATGTATAGAAAAGCACATCTTCTTGATGCCAGTATCTTTTTTTTTACTTATTATAAAGAATGTGTGTGAGGGTCAAAAGTCTTAATTGTATACATTTTATGCATTATGGTTATATGAAAATCACTGGATATCATTGTTAATCATTGCTTTCAGCATAGCACATTTTTTTAGTGAACTGCAAAAGGGGAGTATGTCATTGCGTGCTTTTTTCTTTCCATGCAGACTAACTTTAACTTTTTTTTAATACTCAAGTGTAACAAAATAATCCTTTGTCTTAAAAACATTGTCTGCTTCTATAAGGCACCTTCTGTGTATGAAATCCCTGTTTATGGCTCTGAAGGGACGTGTAAAATTATGTGAAATTGTTTTTATATATTTAAACAAAACCTGTAGCAAATTTCTATTAAAATGACAAATGACTGATTGTGTTTTATTTATATCACATGAATGCATGGGTAGACACCAAGGCTGCATTTACTTGATCAAAACATACAGTAAAAAGAGTAATAATATGGAATATCTTCACTGTCACATGATCCTTCAGAAATCATAAAATATGCTGATTTGTTGATTTTGTTATTTTAGATACATTATTTAATGTGATGTTGGTGATTGTTTTTATTTTTTAAATAGTAATATTTAAATGTGAGTTTTTTATCTATCTATTTATCCAGCTTACAGAATGCTACAATATGCATAGGATATACATTCATTTTTTATTATTGCTATTAAGTAGTAACAAAAATCCTTACAAAGGTTTACATTAAGCCTTAATTCCACAGGAATATATGAACCAAGTATTGCCACTGATACATAATGCAAGATATTATTCTATGGGTGTAGCCTTTCTTTGAGATTATATGAAGCCATATCACTGTCAAATATATGCTGAGTATAGAGAACCAGAGTCAGATTACAGCTGATATCAGGAGTGTTATGTTGTGTTGAAGAGTGTGACAATGTGTCAGCAGTGGAGATACTGGCAATATACAAAGGTACTTCAGTCAACACATGAAGCGACAATGAAATATACAAATCTACACATTTCTAAATCTGACACAGTGGCACTTTAAAATGAAGCACAAACCTGCTCATCATTAACTGAATTATATGGAATTATCTTCTCATATATAGCTTCCTCCTTTATCGATCTCTAGCAAGTTTCATATATCCAATCTGTTGTGGATGTGCAGTGCATCTAAATTGCCTCATAAATCTGGAGGAGAGTCATTTGGGGCCTGCTGGGAGCTTTTGAAATGAACAAAATGCAGAGTCAGTGGATGCTGGGCGTAGTTTTGGAGTTGCAGTTCTTTGCCTCTCTTGGCCTGATGTGGAGAGTTTCTGAGTGTTTGTCTCTGGCGCTCTCTTGTGGCTCTTCTCGCTTGTACAGCATTGATCGTAACTCTGGCAGACACTGGTCCCAGTCTTCAGGCAGTAAGAGCAAAAGGAAGCCCAAACAAATGATGGACACCGCAATGATGCGTACACTGTTGAGCTGGATCTCACACAAGTAGTGATCTATGACTGGAGTATGAAAGATTTTTGGTGGTATAACAGTTAAATGTGTGAAACAACAAGATGCTAATGTAATCAGGGCTATATGGAACATTTCAATTCTATGAAATCTTTGAAATTTACACTACAAATCAAAATTTTTAAATACTTCATACTGAGCAAAGATGCATTAAAATGATCAAACGTGACAGTAGTGACATTTATAATGTTATAAAATATTTATATTTCAAATAAATTAAATTGATTAAATGATAATTATCAAAGAATCATGAGAAAAAGGTTTGCTGGTTTCCAAATATGAGGCAGCACAACTGTTTTAAATAAGAAGAAATTATTCATAAGCACCAAATTAACATATTAGAATGATTTATGGTCATGTGACACTGAAGACTGGAGTTATTAAAATTCAGCTTTGAGATCACAGCAATAATATATTTTAAAAGACATAACAGTTATCTTATATTGCACTAATTTTATAATTGTTTTTACTGTATTTTTGATCAAATAAATGCAACCTTAGTGTTCACTGTATATTATGGGGTAAAGGGGTAAAATTATAACCAAAAAAATTAATTTACTCAAAAACAGTTACTCATCCTCATATTGTTTCAGACAAGTATGGCTTGCTAACTTTCATGAAACACACATGTTAAAGGGGTCATATGATGCAGTTTCATGTTTGCCTTTCTCTTTGGAGTGTTACAAGCTATTTGTGCATAGATATGATGCCTAAATAAGCAAATACTAGTCTCTAAGCAAAGTCTCAAAACCAAAGAGATATTCGTTTTAAAAGTTAAGACTTTCATAACACTGCCTAAATGTTCATGCCGCGAAAAAAGGCGTTTTTTTTTGCTGGAGACACTGCGCCATTGTGAAAGCGAAACTTTGTTAGGCTTCCAAAAGAGGACAAACTGTAACTAGAAGTGGTTCAGTGGTTAAGTTGTATTTCCAACACTGTTCCACAAAAAAGTATTCAGATGAGTTCAGCACATTTTATGGAGAACTGTTTCTTGAACCTGCACAGTAGTGCATTTTCTTATTAAAAGAACCTGCTACTTACTTTTCACATTCCCCTTCACATTCGCAGTGTACTGATCACAAATCAAGAGTGGCGTGATGTTTTTGTATCATCGCACTTGGAAACGGCATCACGTTATGGTAAAGGGGGCGTAAAGTTTCCTTCACGCGCTTGAGGTATTCGGCTAATCACAACGCACTGTATAGCTGGCCAATCATAGAAAAGCATAATTTTCTTTTCATAAAAATCACATGACCCCTTTAAAGGCACAATATGTAAGTTTGCATTTTCAAAACAATAACAGAGGCGAATAGAAAAGAATAGAACATTGGGAGATGTCGTTTTCACAAATCATGTTCAGGGATGAAAAGCTCATTTATATCTGTAACCACCTGTACATGACTATTACAGTACTTACACAATGAATCCTATATATTTGCTTACCCGTCTATTAAAACCAGTCATGTAAACTTTGGTTCCGACTCTATTAGTTCTATTAGTTTTTTTCCTCCCCTGGGCACCAGACAGTTTGGGATGTTTTGACATGTTGAGCTTGTTGACTCATCAAATAACAAGCATTGTGTAGCAGGTAAAGTCTTAGGCAAGTAGGCTATATTATTATTATTGCTACTACAACTTAGTAGGCTTTGCTATGCAGTTAAATTAATGTGGGCTTATTCTTTTCTGAAGTCATAATACCAACTAGTTATAAGTGGAAGTGACACTTTTTTCCTTCCTCCATTTCTGGCACCCCCTGGATGTACGGCGCCCTTAGCAATTGCCTATACTGCCTATGCCACTGTCCGGCCCTGATTAAAACATGCGAGAGCCGAGTCTCCGTCCAGTCCAAGGTTTTTGCGGAGCTCCCTCCATTTCGGAAACTACGTCTATGTTTTTTGCGATTGTGGAGAGTGTAATCATGATCCATGATATCGAAACGCACAATAAATAACTAGCACTTCTGCATTTGCCCATGTGTGCTGCCGTAGTATTCATAGGTGGAAACCGAGGATAGCGTCATTGATAGGTGACTATGAACGTGGATGGTTAATTATTTAAATCTGGAATTTATAAATGCTACAGAACTGCAAGTAAACAACTGCATGAAATATATATAACACTGTGCAATTGGTTTTTGGATATTTTATAACAAAAGTCTTACATATTGTGCCTTTAACAGAATGTTGACGCTGACATTTTTCATACAATGGAAGTAAATGGTGATAATTTCTTGTCAATCCCAAATGTCATGGTTTTCCAGGTCAATATTTACACAGTTAACATTATGCATAACATGACATTTTCTGGATTACAGAAGAAGTACACATTTCTAACAACAACAAAATGTATAAACAGCAAGCGGTTGTATTCTGACTCACCAGCATTAAGAGGAACACTGAGTACGACGCCCAGAGAAATCAGAGTAGGAAGTGTTATCAAAACACCGAAATTCAAGAGGAAGTTGAACACTGAAAGAGCAGCCAAAGAAAAGAGTCAGAAGAATGTCTTCATGATGGATCTGCTTATTACAAACACACAACATTTTACGGCAGGAGATGTTAACTGATGGACTGGACTTATGTGTATTACTTGTGGATTATTGCAATATTTTATCAGATGCTTAAAGTCTAATTTTTATGGCACACATCCAATCTCTGAAGTCAGTTTCTGCGTATTTGTGTCTGCCCTCTTACCCAGCAGAAGAGCGGACATGCCACAGATGCTCGGCCACGGCAAATCTCGAGGTGAAACAAAGTCCTCAGCCCCCATGAGAAGCAGGATCACAGGTACAGCACTAATGAAGACCAAATTAGCTCCACCGAGGACAGTAAGATACACAGCTGCTTCACCCAGCTTTGCACTACCCAGAACAAGCTTAAACAGAACCTAAAGAAAAGATTTACACTTACAGATTTCTCTACAAACAAGGAGGGCATAAAATAATGAAATTAATTTGAGATATCTCTGAAATAGCAGGTTTTTGGTGTGAGACAGATGCTATGTTTGCTGTTGTTGTAGAATTTCTTATGAGTAAAATAATTGTTAAGACTGAAAATGAAAAGCCAAACAGAAGTTGCCTTTGTCTTGCCTTTATTTTCTGCAGAAAATGATCTGGTTTACACACAGCTGGGAGCAAAGAGATAAAGGACGCATATTTATAGTCAAAAGTATACATTTTAATGTTACAAAATCCACATCTAGCTCACGGGAATGGTTGAAGCACATCACCCCATGGATGTCTGGTTCTTTCACTCTTAGACAATATCTGAATCATTTTTCTACTTAGGAATGAGAATCCATCAATCACACTGACACTTTGTAAAATAATTGATCCGAAAACATATGTGACTTAAATGCATTCTAGGTGAGATTTAATATAATCAATGGTGTTGTATGTAATTAGCAAATTTCAAAAATTTCCATTACACTGTGCTTTGTAATCCCATCTTACTTTGTATATAGCTGCTGTTGATGCAGAACCAACCACAAGGGAGATGCCTATCACAGAATAGCTGTGGAAACCATCGGCATATGTCATCATAACAATGCCCCCAATGGCTAAAATGGCTGCCACAATCTGTGATTAGACAGGACAAACTGCATTATGTTGAAAAGTAAAAATAAATTGTAGACATAAATCGCAACTTACCATAATTAAAGCTTTTTATAGAACAGTATCATAAACTCACCCGCACTCCCATAAAGCGATCCCGCAGGACAATCCAGGATATTAGGAAGACAAAGGCACGACTACAGCAGAAAAGTGCACAGGCATCAGTGGCAGGGATTCTGCGAAGGCCTTGCAGGTACAGGTAGCTGGTGAGAGTCCACAGCACCCCAAAAGGAGCCACGCGAGAGAGCAGCATCCTCAGAGACAGCCCGTCATCTCCCAAGAACTGACAACACTCTCTGTCATGAATCACAAACATGTGAATACAGTATCATACCATAATTTATCACACCAATACACATTTGCGTTACAGAGAGTGCCAAATGTTATAATAATATTGCAGTTATTTCGGTGATCATGGGACACAGAAGACTGGAGTAATGAATGTTGAAAAGGTTTGCCACAAGATGCATAAGTTACATTTTTGTGTATTTAAAATCTTACATATTGCTGTTTATACATTTTTATGTTGTTAGAAATGTACATAAATATACATATATTTATAAATATTTACAACAGTAGCAAAAAAGATCCATTGGATAATGATTAACAATAACCAGCCTAATGTAAAAGTTGTTTTAGAGGTGGAACAAGTAATTATATTTTGATGAAAGTCGAAATTTTTTTTTCCTTAGAAATAAAATACACTTGTGTGTGCACACATCTTGGAACTTAATAAAGACATGGAACATATTAAAAAAGTAAATATTACATGTGACCGTGGACCACAAAACCAGTTATAAGGGTATTGAGATTTATTTTTCAGCAGAAAAAGTGGAATGAATAAGCGTTCCATTGATGTGTGGTTTGTTAGGATAGGACACTATTTGCCTGAGATATAACTCATAATTTGAAAATGATGAATCTGAGGATGCAAAAAAATCTAAATATTAAGAAAATCACTTTTAAAGTTTTCCAAATTAAGTTATTAGCAATGCATATTTTCAGTTAAAAAATTACGTTTCAATATATTTATTGTAAGAAATTTAAAAAAAACATATGAAGAACATGTTTTTTGTCATAAAAAAAGCTATAATTTTGACCCATCAATTTTTTTTTTTAGCTACAAATATTACTATGCTACTTATGACTGTTTTTTACAAATATAAAATTTCACAATGACTTTATTAAAAAGAACTAGCAGCTAGAACCCTGCCTTCATTAGATTACACCGACTTCCAAAAGCACTGTTCAGTTAACCTTTAAAAAAGGCCATGGGACATTGTTAAGAAAATGAGGTTAATGTCAAGTCCTCTATTTGAGCAGCCTACCCAACAAAACCGCAAAGTCAACAAAAGGAATCTGCATAAAACCAAACTATTACACAGTGCAGCACTTTTGCAAAGTACTCGATTTGAAACCCAAATAAAGTTTCATAGGTCACAGAGTCAGATCTCTTTGCATGAAAGGAAACACAACCCGTCTCACCTGAAGCGCTTTCTGGGAGTCTGTCTGTCCTTGCTACAGCACAGGTGACCCAGGTAGTAAAGAGGGAAGACGGCACAGTTCCAGGAGGTGGAGAACCAAGTGAGGGTGAACGGGACATTCAAGTGTCTGATGGTTATTTTGGCCAACTGAGTGCATCCTGTCCAAGAAACGCAGATGCAGATCACCACGGCGACCCCCCACAGTGCTCTGTGCAGGTGGACTGCAGTCATATACAAACAGCAGCGAAGCCTCTGCAGCCTGTTCTCACAATCTGACTTGAGTGTTTCTGGGGCACAGTGGCCATCTACCTTCACTTCCACCTTCTCGCTGTTGGACTGGTCATCTCCTGCAGATACAAACAATATAATTGCATAGTACAAAGTCATAAGTACAGCTACACACATTTACAGTAATCAGATCACCCCCTTTTATAGCAATAAACTTTCATGAAAAACATATAAGAGAAATTTGCATAACAAAACTGACACTGACAAATCTGAAATGCAGTACATAAGAGATATGTAATAACATAATTTCAGAACTGTAACCTCAGGACAACTCACAGTAAGCACATTTGTAATATTGAAAACATCTGAAATTTAAACAAAATTCTTGAGTCAATACACGTCAAGTATTTTAGAGCATTGTTTATTATCATAACAAAATAGGTAATTTTAGATACAGTACAATTTAAAAGTTTGTGATTGGTAAGAATTTTTAATGTTTTTGAAAGTCTCTTATGTTCTCTAAGGCTGCATTTATTTGATAAAAATACAGTAAAAAAAAATGTACTACTGTGAAATATATTTATATATCATATTACATTATTACAATTAAAATAATCCATTTATATTTGTAAATATAAATGTTTACAAATGTATTTCTGTAATGGCACCGCTGGTATTATTTTAAAACTTTTTTAATAATATCAATGTTCTGATGTTTAATATTTTGTCAAAATTTCAGATTTTCAGATTTCTTTAATTGATACATTTTTTGAAGATATATAGTTATAGAACATTATAAAGCAAGATAGCATGAAGAAATACACAAGATATATGAAGAATGTATTTGCTGTCCATGGTACTGAAGACGCAACACAGTTTCTCCTGCTATGTACATGCATTCATTGTATGTAAGCAGATTCTCATTTCTCCTTTATATACCATACATTTGAACTCATGGCCTTTAAAAAGACATTTAGTATGTACTGGTCAGAACCTGCCTGGATTGAAGGACAGAACTGTCAATACAAAAAAGGACAAGGAGACAGACAGACTGTCCCCAAGAAGCAGTCAGTCAACAGAACAAGTGTCTCATTATCATAGTCACACCACAGACCACAGTCTGGGATAGTTAATGTGATCTGAGTGCCAGCTCAGTGCTACAAACATCGACCAAGGTATCAATTTGAAGGTGATGGTGAAGTGGTTAAAGAATTGACTTTTAAATCCAACCCCGTACAATGACAATATGTGAACTAAAAATGTGATGTACTGCCCAGTTCAATCAACATCTGTTTGACCATCTCTCTATCAACTTCTGTACGATGTAAAAAAAGCAATGTCAAATCATATTTTTTTACTACACACATTTAGCTGGAGGAATTATTCTCTGATTATTAACTTCAACGATGCTCAGTTGCATCAATTTTCTCCACTCCAACATTGATGATGAATGATTTTCTACTTGCAATACTTCATATCCTTTAAATGTCTCAACATCTGTACTTCACTGCTATATTTAATTAAATTATTATTTTGAAGAACCTGTTGCAATTAAACATTTATATCTGTTGCAACTGCATTCACACACAAAAAACCCATAACTCCCATAACAATTTCATATAGATTAATATGAAATACACTGCTCAAAAAAATAATGGGAACACTAAAATAACACATCCTAGATCTTAATTAATTAAATATTCTTATTAAATACTTGGTTCTTTACATAGTTGAATGTGTGGACAACAAAATCACAAAAAAAATGAATGGAAATCAAACTGATTAACCCATGGAGGTCTTGTTTGGAGTCACACTCAAAATTGAAGTGGAAAAACACACTACCGGCTGATCCAACCTTGATGTAATGTCCTTAAAACAAGTCAGGAAGGGATCTCCTCCCAGACCTGGACTAAAGCATCCGCCAACTCCTGGGCACTCCTGGTGCATCTGTTCCTGTCTCTTGGTAGATCTTCCATGCTCTGGACACTACCCTGACAGACACAGCAAATCATCCTGGATGAGCTGCACTACCTGAGCCACTTGTGTGGGTTGTAGACTCCGTGCTACCACTAGAGTGAAAGCACCGCCAGCATTCAAAAGTGACCAAAACATCAGCCAGAATCATAGGAACTGAGAAGTGGTCTGTAGTCATCACCTGCAGAACCAGTCCTTTATTGGGGGTGTCTTGCTAATTGCCTATAATTCCCACCTGTTGTTTTTTCCAAATTGCACAACAGCTTGTGAAATTGATTGTCAATCAGTGTTGCTTCCTAAGTGGCCAGTTTGATTTCACAGAAGTGTCATTGACTTGGAGTTACACATTAACTTAACATTATGTCCACATAAGTTTAACTTGTGCATAAGAGAGCACACAAATCTTATGCTATGATGCAGTCAGTGGAGAAATGGAAATCTGAATTGAGAGAGACCTCATCTGCCCCTGATGACTCAGCAAAAAACTGGGCTCTGACTCAGTTACCTTCTCATGCATAGTAGAATCACTGACAGAGCTGCACATCATAACTCAGGCTACTGTGCTCTGCTCGAATATACCAATAGATACATCAGGGGTCCTGTTTGCTAAACAAATGTTTGCAGGGTACGCAAGATGTTTATCTTTTTTTTTTTCCAATAAGATAGATCATAAATATTGCATTTATCCCCAGTATTTGCATAAAGAAAGTACTTTAGTACAGTATTTATATAAAAAAAAGTAACTGAAAGGGCTCTTTGTTTACAAACGACCTGTCTCAGCTGTTAATAGATGAGATTTTTTGTCGCCTATGCCTGTGTCAACAGTATTTTAAAGTGAGGCCACAAAGAAATATTTGTGCGTGGGGTGGCAGAGCAGATCAAATTGATGCAGGGGTGTGAAGCTGGTCTTTGATCGATGTGTTTACATCACAAAGCATAGATTTTTTTAGATCTCATATAAAAAAAATCTAACCAGCTTGAGGAAAAGCATGAAGAAACAATCATTGCTGAAACCTTTAGGCCACATTAAATGTTTTTAGAAAGGAGGCAAAAACTTATATAATGCAATATCATTATTTCTATATTGGATACTTTTTGTAGGTTAAAAGGTAAGTCCACCTAAATATTCAAATTCTGTCATTGTTCACTCACCCTTACAAACTACATCTTTTTTTTTTTCCTGTGGAACACAAAAGACGATATTTTGAGGAATTATTTATAAACTTATTACCAAACATTCTTCAGTATATTGTTATATTCCAACGATGAACGTCATACAAGTTTATTTAGGATACGTGAATTATTAGAGTTCCCATTTTTGGTTGGACTATGCCTTTAAGGAAAGAACCACAAGGGTACTGTTTTGGCACCCTTATAGTTCTAAGCCCATAACTCTCATATTATACTCATTAAATTCTTTACATTTAACTTATAAAGCGCGCATGAATCAAGTGCACTACCTCTAAGAGACGCGTTCCAGGGCTCATAGCCATAGTATCCAGTGATTCTCAGTATTCGCTCTTCTATGGATGCGTTGTTGATGTACTCGACCGATCTCGATGACTTCAGTTCTTCAATTAGATCTTCATCATCAACGATGAGGGATTTCAGCTGTCTGATCTGAGGACTGATATCTGACAGGCGACGCGGACTCATGTCTGCAGGCTTCCTCATTCCCCTGAAGTTAAAGAAGAGACATCAAAGCACAATGGACCTGTGCGGAAATGTATAGCTTAGAAGATCCAACCTGCAAGTAAACACACCGTCAACTATAGGCGCGACACAATGCAACGCGACAAAACGCTGCCAATCAATGCGAAATAAACTACGAGTGCGCGAGCGAGTGTTTTATAGTCAAACTTGCAGATGCGGTCCGAAACAGTGTAAACTTGTTTATGGTACAGCGAACTAGACGAAAGCATTTAAAAAGACTAAAAATGATTATCAGGCGCTTATTTCGAAGCATCTGTATTTTTTTTTTTTTTTTTTTTTGCCAAAAGAATGCACCCAGTAACTCACTCTGAGACAGAGGCGTCCTGCTTCAATCGGCACTCTGATGAGCCCATTTTAATAAGCAGTTACAGAATCAAGCGTTTGGAAATCGTGACTATCCATGGTAAAAAGTCAAAAGGAGACGCAGGGTGCTGAGCTGAAGCAGCACTGCTGTGTGAAGAAGACACGACCACCTGTGCACGCACTGCGCCTGCGCAGACACAAATTCTGATATCCTTTCTAAATTCTGAGCTGCAATCCCATCAATACTGGTTTCATCTTATATCATTTAGCGTTATCCACGCTGACGATTTTTAAAAAATAATTTTGAAAAAAAAAAAAAAACAGTTCATTTTAAAGTTTTTTTTTAAAGTCATGATTCAGCTGGTGAAATATATTTGCAGTAAAATGGCAGACTCATGTCTAACTAGCTATAGGTGCATTATTTGCCACAGGAACAAAAAAACTGCCTCTATTAAGACTATTTTTTACATACTTGTAAAAATTAAATCTAAAACATACAAACTTTAAATCTAACATGCTTCTTAGATAAGCAGGTAAATTACAGCAAACACAGCAGCCCAGCACAGCCCATCTGTCTGGCACAGCAGAGACGGCAGTGTGTTGCAGGGGGAAAAAAGGAAACCGGCCAAGAGTGGTTGAGGAAGGAAGAGGCTCTTGGTGAACTACCAAGGAAGAGGGAAGGGCAAAGCCTTTTTGATCAAATGCAGCTGTTTTGCCTGGGTCTTTCAATGTCTTTAAATTAGTTTTAAATATATTTTAGACCCATCCCAATAAACATACAAACAAGTTCATACTTGTTGCCATGGCTATTTCATTCTTTTTTAGGTGCTGTGTGCTTTCGAGGGATTTTATTATACCGACCACCAAATTTCTGGTCACATAAACCTGGGGCTAAAAAAGTGACATGACAGTGATATTTAATCAACAAGCCACACAATTTGAAAAATCATTCATGTCATCATTCAGAGTATCATGCCAAATGTTTAATACAATCTTTCATCTATTAAGTATGAGAAATTGTAACCTAATAGTGATGGTGACCTTAACATGCACTATGGGCCGTTTTTCCGGTTAGGCATTAGATTAAGCCAGGACTAGACCTTTGCTAATTTAGGACATTTAAGAATTTTTAGAAACATGTCTTACAAAAATGCATTATCTATGAGCATGTTAAGACCAAACAATGTCAATAATGTGTTTTAAGATATCTCAGTGCAAGCCTTTTCCAATTTAGACAGCTCTTAACATTTATTTTAATCTAGGACTAGTCTTAAACCCTGTTCGGGAAACTGCCCCCATATGTTCATTTAAATACTTTTTAATAAGTACAACATTTACTACTTCACTAGTTCTTTTTCATTGCTGCTCTTAAAAAAAAAAAACTTTTGTGTGCGTGTGTGTCTGTATGTGTGGTGAGCGAAGGGGAGTTCATTGTAACTGGTTGGCACCTATCGATTGGAAGGGCCGTCTCCACCCCCAGCACAAGCCTCAAACAGGAGACCTGTGCTTAGCTAAGCAAAAACTTCTGACAGTGCCGTCAATACCCTCCCGACACCTTCCGCTGAAGAACGCCGTGGGGAGAAGCCATGAGGTCTGCACTCCATATGCTTAACTCAAAATTGAGCTTGGCACACACTGTAGCGGACCTGACATCTAATGAGGCAGACTGGCTTGGATAAACACAGGCCATGGGAGAGAGAGTTTAATTGAAAAATCTTGGGTGAGAACTATCAAAGCGCTCCGGTGGAGATTATTCACATTCACCAAGGACACACTAAAGGCAAAGTTAAAAGGAGACAACTGCAGTATTCGATAGTTTGCTCTCTTCAAGGAGAACGGTATAGGGTAATGCCCGCAAGGGCACGTTATGTCTTTTATTGGGATTCTGCTTTGTCTGTCTTCGGTCATTCAATTACTGGAGTATATTTAAGAAAAATAGCTTTAACTCTAGTACAACACATCAAATTTACCAAATAGGAAAGATTTCTTTGTTACCTTGTTCTTTCCTCTAAAGAGCAATATGACTGAAAAATGTTCAAATGGAGTTTATCGATCTTAAACATCCTTGCAATCTCACATTTTTATTCTAATTCACAAAGAAATATCAGATAGTTAAAACAGTTATACGTGATATTGCACCAATATCTGAGATTACATTTCTCATCAATTAATAAGCCAAATTATTTAAAGTATGTGTTCTTATTTAAAATATTTAAAATATTAGCTATAATATTAATATATTCACATTATTAAGCTCTGGACTTTAGCTGTTTGTCAACAAATGTCTCAGTTGTGCCTATTTTTATATTTATTAGAAATAAAACATAAAATGTCAATACTTCTATAGTAAATTAAACATTACTGAGAGCTCTTTTAAGGTATGAAACGAAAATGACATTGTCATGTTAAACTTGGCATAATAATAGAATTGACATAATTCATTCAGTGCTTCATTTAGTAATAATCATACCTAAAAAAACTACTAACATGAAATCATTCCGAATATACAGTGCCCTCCACTAATATTAGCATTGATTTTTATCTGTTGGTAGAATCCATGATGCCATGTGTCTAAACAAGTTGTCCAGGACCAGGACCAGAAATATAGACCCACAACATCAAAGACACAGCAGTATACTTCATTGTACACATGGAATACTTTTTATACCTGTGTTCACCAAACCCATCTTGAGTGATTGCTGCTAAAACATTTTTTTTAGTTTCATCTGAGAAGCCAGTCCCATTTGTAGTTCCAGTCCTGTCTGACAACTGAACATGCTGGAGATTGTTTTTGGATGAGTAAGGAGAATTTTCCTTAAACTCTCCCAAACAACATGTGCTGATGTATGTGCTGTTGAATATTTTTTAAAAGGTTTTCTGACCCTGACTCAACTATTTTCTGCAATTCTCCAGCTGTGGTCCTTGAAGAGTCTTTAGTCACTCTACTCCTCGCTGTGTATTAGGATGGTAGAGACACACATCCCTTTACACGCAGCTTCGGAACTTTTATGTTGATTGGAATTTTTTTATTATTTCTCTGATGGTGGAAATCGTAATTTTCACTGCTCTAGCTCTTATTTGTGAAGCTCAGTTATCTTTATCTTGTATGTTCTTTGGTTTTTCTCATTGTGTTGACGGTTAAGGGAATTTGGGCTTTGTTTTCCCTCCTTTATATATTTCTGTGAAACAGGAAGCCAGGGCTGGATATCTTCATATCCATAATCACCCTAGAGTGCTCAAAATTGTGAATATGAATGGGAGTATACTTCAGAGATATTTTGACTTATAAAAATATCGAAGGGTGCCAATAATTTTGGCCAACAAGTATTGGAGAAAAACATTTCACAGTGAGATTTTCTTCCCATTTCAATTGTTTTAGTTCAATGATAGGTTAGAATTTTTTACATTTTTGAACAAAAGATCAAAAGATGAAACTATGCAGATATATTTTCCCTGCCACCTTTGCTAAGATTTACCATGGGTGCCAACATTAGTGGAGGGCACTGTAGATGAATGTCTAGGGGAACTCAAGGAGGTCTCTTATAGTTTCATGGGCCCAACTTATTGAAATTTGTCCAGGTCAAGTATAACAAGGTGAGCACAGCTGCAGGGCCTTGTTAACATAACCTCGGTTAAATTTCAGCACCACTATTACAGGATGGCATCAAATTTACTTTCAAACAGCAGAGTAAATACCTCTTTTAACAGCACTGAGCAGGCATCCTGTTAACAGACTGTACAGCTGCTCAGGGTTTTAACACACCTATATAGCCACACAAAATGATCTAAATAAACAACTCTGAGAGGTCAAGGAGATGTGTTTGGGTTGCATTAGCTATTGGCTGAAGAAGGAACACAATACAATTAAAACATTTACAGAATAACCAAAATCTCCAGTTTATTCTGTTTTGTTAAAGTGCGACTCAAGACATACAATGAATGCACAACATATCTTTAGGCATGTGCAATAAAATTAAAATGTAAAAATAAAAACTACAAATGAATGACAAAATAACATTAATTTTCCTTCAGCAATACACCCAGTCCCTCATAAGAACATACTGATGCACTGAAGTGACTCTACAATACAACAGTAATGGCACTCAATGCACAACAGCACCTTTAGGTGGTGGACAATGCCTACTGCAGCTGCAGAAGAGCCAACATGAACAAAGCCGTAAACGTACAGAAATGAAATATACTGATTGTCTGATACCTCTACTAAAAATATACATATTTTAAATTCCCTTTATTAGTGAATTACAGAATGTGACACTAGGAATGTCATCAGGGACCTGCCCCTGTCTATTCTAAAAATTTAATGAAACAAAAAATGACTTAAAGGTAAAGTAAATTAAAGGCTGGAATACACTATGTGATTTGTTAAATATGAACAGATTGTTAAACACAGACATTGTGCATTTGCAGACTTTGAATATAATTAAGGCTGGAATACTATACAACTACTGATTTTCAAATCTTTCCAAAAACACACTCATGTGCCCCTTATTACTGACAAAATTAAATTAATATGTGTTCTAAAACGGGCTCAAAGTATCAAACAATCGATATTCTCAGACTGGATGGAATCATAAGCTGAAGCTAAACATCATACACTACACAATTTTCTGTGAAATCTGTCATCTCTGACTGCCTGAAATCAGTAGACTTGTAAAAAAAAAAAGTCATGCAGTGTTTTCCAGCCTTAAGCAATATCTACAAACTTAGTACCCTGACAATGATTTCCATTAATACACCAGCATAACTGTAATAAAGGATATGGATCCCTTTATGTCACCTAACACGAACAGCATACGAAGTGTGCAATTCTAGTCTATGACCACTTACCAATTAACTATTTATATTCAGAGTCATGAATGGATTTATCATTTACATACACACACAACACCCTGTTCACAAAATGTTTTTTTCAGTTCAGCATCATGATGTCCTATGATATTATGTATTCCACAAATTCATACAGTCCTTTTCCACAATAAATTACCTTCAGCCTGTGTTTCAAGTATTCACGTCTATGGAAGGTTTCAGTTAACTTGACAGCAGAGTACACTAACAAATTACAATAAATTAATGCTCTTAGCGAAGATGTTTCAGAAACTTTAACGTGTCAGGTTTCTGGACACAGAATTTTAGGATGCATCATCGGTCCATTGGTCCATTGGAGGTAGTAGTAGGTGAGGCTATGTCATCAGGACATGTATCAGTTTTATCATCCCTAAATGAAGCTGCCTGGTCAGACACAGAGGCGAATGAGAGGTGATCATGATCCACGATGTTAAGCTGGTCCTCTGTTTTTTGCTTCCTCAGGTAGAACATCTTTCTGAGTTTCTTCAGCTGCTGAAGTTCACAGAAGGTTTCCAGAACCACCAGCATCGCGATCAAGCCCAATATCAGGTAGACTGCATAGATGAAAGACAGATAAGGTTAAAGAGGTACAGAGAGCGGTTTGCAGTAATACTACATGGGGTGTTGGCCAATTATTTTTTTTATAGTAAGTTAATAAAGCAACCTAATATGAAGTTCAACCAAAGTTAAAGAAACTAAAGTTAAAGTTCTGCTACTGTACATGTTTAATGACTTCTATCACATACCATTCAAAAGTTTGGAGTCAGTTACTTCTTTAAAATTAAATTATTACTAGTTTTTTTAAATAATAAATTATTCAAAAGTGGAAGAAGAATGTTCAAAAATTCAAAAAAATCTATTTAAAATAAATGCTGTTCTTTAGCGCTTATCAAAGATTCCTGAAAAAAGTGCATGTTACTTGAGCACCAAATAAGGATATTACACTGGTTTTTGAAGGACTGTGACAGTAATGGATTATGAAAATTCAGCTTGGACATCACAAAAATAAATTACATTTGAAAATACATTAAATTAGAAAACTATTTTAAATGGCAATCATATTGTACAACATTGCCATTTTACTGTATCTTTAGATCAAATAAGTGCAGCATAAGCATAAAAGACTATTTCCAAAGCCATTTCTAAAATCTTTCCAACCTTTTAACTTATAAAGAGTAATAAAGAAATTAAAAGTAAAATTTACATTACATGGCTCCAAAACTAACTTTGCACTTACATGTTATGCCCAATTTATAGAGTTCTCTGAACCTCTGATGGTAGCCCTCTCCTGGCACATAGTCGCCCAAGCCAATAGTACTAAGAGAAATGAAGCAGAAATAGAAGGACTCCAGGAAATTCCACTCCTCTTCCAGTACTGAAAAGATGATGGCAGGAATGAGGAAGAAGCAGGAGATGGTTATAATGGCCAGCAGGGAGGCATGCAGAGCGGCCAGCAGAGGTTTGGACATGCCCCAGCGCCGGTGCAGGTAATTCACGGGCCTGCGGGTACTGAACTCCATGATCCTCTGGACCACCGCAGTCAGGAACAGCAGGGTGAACGGGATTCCCACCACTGAGTAAATGATGCAGAATGCCTTACCACCATCTGAGAGAGGAACGGTGTGGCCATACCCTGAAAAAAAAACCAAACAAACACATGAAGCTCTTTAAAAAGATCTTTTTGTTACACACATGTTGATTTTTTCCTGTGAGTCAGAAAAATGTATTTGACTGAATTTTATTAAAATTATTATTTATAATGTTAAAGATAATGAGTAAGAGAGAGACACAGGTTGGGAGACATTGTGTTCCTGTAAAGTCTTTAATAAAAAAACTGCTTTGCATTGTAATTGTATTTATGATTAATACACTGAGAAAAAAAATAGTGCAGAACCAATGAATTTTCATTCAGAAATGATAAAGAAATGGCAAGTAACACATTGAATTACTCCAATAATATTTGTTTTATTTAATTCATCTTCGAAAAATCACTAAATATGCACTTAGTCATGGGAGTGGCATATTTTATGTTTTTATATTTGAGATGAGGTCATTGGGCTGGTTTTGCAGACCTGGCCATCCTCATCTCATCCAGCATTTTTTTTCATATGAGCAAGTTATTTTTTTTAAACGCCATCCTAATCACATAATGAAAGGTTACCAGGAATGTCAGTGGTGTTACCTGCTGTACTACTTAAATCCTGCTGGATTAAGTTACATAATCTTTGGAAAAAGTCCACAGTATCCTTCAGACATCCTTCAAATCGCCCACTGCAATAAATGACAAAACCACTAGGGCTCCTAAGGGGCTGTAAATATGTGAGCAAGCACTTATTTTGCTTTATTTGTAAGAGTGTCTTAATAAATACAGTAAAGTCTCTAAGAGATGATGATCATCATTAATTGTAAATAATTATCATAAATATTCAAAAGTGGCCCAGTTTCATTATGTTTTTTCTATATTATTATATAGAGTGTATATGATATCATATATTTTGCTAACATAATGTTTTTGCTCATGTAATGCATCCTGAGCACTGGCTGATATGCTAATGTCACGGTTATTAATAGAATAGTTATTAACAGTTATAGTTATTAACAGTAACAGCCAGCTGAATGACATTGCTGCTCATTGAAACAATGAACTCCATCAAGCAATTTGGTCTATGTAGTAGAATAAGCAAAAAAACTTTCAAAAGACTTTCTGTATTTTTAATTTAATGCGATTGCACATTGCTGGTTATGTCTTTGTGTAAAGCCTGTTCAATGAGCACAAAAAAATACTAATTGTACTTATAAGGATATGCAAAATATTTTGTGTTTGTGTGAGTCCCACTGTGTCCTATTTTATTGAATTATTTATTTTTTACCCATTTGCCTTTATTCATAATATATATTATATGTTTGTCCAAGATCTTAATATATTGTAAGGCCCATAAAGCTTTGTTGACTTTTGACTCATGAAGGGGGAGAGAGAGAGAGAGAGAGACTGCTCCAACCCATTAAAAACATTAGGCAGGTTTCTTTTCTTGCGTTACATCCTTACTTTAAAGCATATTTTGCCTATATAAATATTATGGTAAATGTTTGGCTGTTTAAAAACGATACATCAAAACTATTCAGCCTTCTCGTGCGCCAGATAATGCTTTAACCAGAGATCTCAGAGAGGACAGGTCGACCTTATGACACCACACCGGTGTTTTCTACCATCGCGGCCGCTCTTGGGTAAATGATAGTAAAGACGCACTTAATGTTACCGCACTACAGAAAGTAAATTATATGATGTAAATCACCCACAATACAAAAACAATCATATTATGGCTATTTAATACTGTAAAGAGAAAGTGTGTTCTCACCTGTCGTGGACAGCACAGTGCTGGCGAAGAAAAGGGCTGATGTAAAATCCCAGTTCCAGTTAGTAGTAGCATTATTGAGAACCGACACACCGTAATTACTCGCCTCTAAAGCTCTGGTGAGAAACTCCTCCAGTCTCTCTTCGGACAGGCATTCGTTGTCATTTAGAAACTGCTGCTTCACGGTCCGAAGCTCTTCTCGAAGCAGCTCTTCATAAGGCAGCTCCACCGCGGAAAACACTAAAGCCCCGAATATCAGATATAACACATACGCCAACACCAAGACCAAGAAATACCACGTAGACCTGTAACCTTCTATGACACGCACACACGAACTTCCAGACAGACACTGAAGCATTGTCTCCGCGGGAGAATTAATACAGGTAACGTTAGTTGTATGACTGAAATACACTTGTTTATTTTCAAATACAAGGGAGCAAACACTCTTACAGCTGTCTTTTGATTATAATTTCCTGTTTTTCCCCTGCCGGTATTGCGGAGCTGATGTGACGGATGATCAGGAGAAGCGTTTACTAATCGTACTATGGCGAAGCGATTTGATTAATATTCATAAGTCCTCCATTCGCCTGTGAAGGTTAACAGCGCAACGTCAGCACTGCCTAATCAATATTCATAAAGCAAGCCATCGCCATTGGATGGTTACAACAGGCGTCAGCGTTATCTGATTAATATTCATGAACATTGCCTTCGCTGTAGTAGGATTCATATTTTTGCGTCAGGCTCATGACGTCTTGTTCCTCCACGCCTCACCTTACGCAGGTCAGCCCTATTCATTGCATTTATCACGGTAGGGCGCACCTTGTAAGGTAAACCGGAGGAATTTGCGTTTAGAAGATGCAACTGTTTCAATTAGAGGATACTCTAGGCTAAGGGAAAGTGACCCATTGAGGTCAGCAACTGCTTCAAAGCCATACATATTCGGTTAGCTGGTAGAACAGGTTTGATTAGGTGGTGACAGGGTTAACGAAAGATGTGAAAAGTGACCTCAAACAAAAGTGTTGCTGGAGCTTCCTGTCTGTATCAAAAAGCTTTCACGTGTAGCAATGATTATGTATAACCAAAACTCTTGGTATCAGTCTATTATCTAATCAGTAAATGTAAATGAAGCAGGAGTAGCCTATTTAAAAGTATCATAAAGGTGGCCCAACTGTATTTCAAACTTCTTGAAGCCATTAGCTGTTGAAATGCGTGTTCCACAAAGGAATAAAAATCATGCAAGTTTGGACAAAATTTAAATTTATTTGGTGAACCACCCCTTTAAATCATCACATTGTTTCTATTTTGACAATTGCTTCATTTAAAAGCATCACTCCACCCTGCACAGGCATTACACCGCAGATATTTATCTCAGTAAACAGGTCTGTGCACATTCTTTAGCTAAAGCTATAGACTGCTTACATGGATAGTATCATACTTGTGTGTCATCATTTATCATTTCTTTTTAAACTTTTACTGTATTTAAATGTTTTACAATCACAAACTTTTCTCAACAATGCTCTTGTCCTCATTTTGCCTTTATGGTAGATTTCGCAAGTGGATGGACAGCTTGATGTCACCGCTGTACTTTCTGTGCCGCAGTTCTGCTGCATCATTGGATGACTGTTTGCTTTATTTTTGGTATTGAACAGAAGCCAAACTCTGAGAGCTTCCTTTTAATATTCTGTTCTGCTCCTTTGGGTTATTTCTGGATGATCGAGTGAAATGTGAGACCTCTGGCCAGACCTGAGCGACCGTGTAGTCAAGGTCGTTGCGACACAGAGGCACAAGGCCGTGACACAGAGCCAGTGTTATTGTTATTCTGCTAGTGGCATGTTAATGCTAATCTGCTACGATCTCCCCAGTTCTGAATATGTAGAAGCAATTTGTTCAAGCTCCTTTTTAGGACCACTAGAGGGAACTGTGACTCCAAAAACGGGGAAAATAACTTTTACATTTTTGTAGAGGTGCGGTGTTTCAAAGGTCAGATGCAAACGTGTATAAAACCTGGTCTGGTTATTCTCCAGAGCATGTTTTTGAAAGCATAGCAAACTCATTTGATCACCTGAACACTTACATTTGCATTCCTCAACTGTGTGTGGAACCAAAAAATAGTTTAACATGCCACATCTGTAGAATTATAGTCCTTTAAAGTGTGTCTAGAACACTGTCAATCTTACACCTGGGTATAATTTATCGTTCCTGTTTCACGGCCGCAAACCTTTGATGTTTCTCTGTCTTCTGTACTTCTCCGCCTACTGCGGTAAGACTTACATTTTAAAAGTTTGCGATTTCCATGTTTAGCCATTTTAAATATAGAGGAAGTTGTTTATGTTTTAAATGGTTGGGTTGTGTGGTACCATTAGGTTATCACCTACCACTTAAAGCCATTTCCACATGCTTATTCCATTATTCAAATAAGGAATGCTATTTCCATTACTCACTTGTGCCTTAATAGTATTTTTCAGATCCCGTAAAGACTTGCGATATTTCCTATGTCAAAGGAAGGACGTAGAATAAAGATTAATTGGTGGCTTTGTCAACACTGTTGATCTACACCTGTGCGCATAAAGGAACGGCAGAGAAGCATAAATGCTTCAAAGCATTCCAACTTTGTTTTAGTGCTTCACAGAAGGCCTTTTTCTTCCAGTTACTGGCTCAAAGGAAAGACAGATGAAATGTCAGCATGCACAAAGGGATTAAATGTCCTGTTTGCTGAAAACAAGAGCTTCCCAAAATCCAACATGAGGTTACTTCATAAATCAATGGAGATCGTGTTGTTAGTCTCCACCTAACCTTGTCTTTAGTCTATCATTTGTCTCTTGCGTGGCACGGTCTGCTTATATTATTTGCTGTAACCATGGCATAGCCTCTCAGACAGGAAGCGAACACGTGCAGAGCTATCCAGCCAGAGTCAACATTTTGTCTCAATGGTTGGCATTTGTGTCTGGGTTGTTTTTGACCATCCCCAGGCTTTTGACCAGTTCCCAGGATTATGTTGCAATAGTGCTGAAATTGAGATCAGGACATATCTGACAGCTGGCCTCGGTTTGTCATCCTTTTGTGACGCACAAGCGCCCTGCCCACCAGGCAGCCGCTCGTTAGTTGGGTTGCGTGCTTTGGCAGGAGCTGCCACTCAGCGTGTGCGTTCTCAGCTGTACTTTTTTGGGGGCACGTCATTGATTGGGGCCACATGCGGTGTATATGCATATGTTTCAGGTTGAGTGCAGGAGAAGCCTCTTGGCCCAACAAGTTCTGCAGTTCACTTTGGACATGTAGCCTGTAGCCTGTAGGACTCAGAAAAGACATCCCTCCCGGCATCTGGAAAAGCTATCCCTGCCGGCGTGTCCACCCCACAGGGGCTCTTACGCTGGGTCTAGTCCATGAAGAGCTGTGGTAAGCACACTGCATTCTGTAGACTCCTCTGAGAATAGTCTGCATTACCTCCCCTGATTTATATTGTATTTTTTAAGGCCACTGACAGAAAACTCAATGGCATTCTTGTATGCACTTTTCTCTGTAGATAATGCTAGAAAGAACAACTAAATTAGTTTCACCATTTAACCCTCATTATCCATTATTTGTCTAAGATCCCTAATCACGGAATTTACTGAAAAGAATCAGCTCGTAAGAATCATTTGCTTGTGGATCACAGGTTGCACACTTTGTTACTGTGTGCAGCCTATGATGCGATGTGGTCATTTTATTGCCAATATTCACAATACCTGTGCCTTTTAATTTCACACTCAGTTTGAACTTTGGTAACGATGACTTGTGTCGTAGCTGTAGATTCAATGAAGGGTATTTAGTAGCACATGAGGGTTGCCACTGAAGCACAAACAGTGCACCGTATAAAAGACT
>JAUYWG010000046.1:12504109-12525273 GCA_034779775.1 Enteromius afrohamiltoni | reverse complement strand
ATGTTATCAATATTGAGCTTAAAATTTGTTCAAATAAAGATTTATGGAGCCCTTAAGGGGACAAGGGGTAAAGAAATGACATGAAAAGGAAAATTATATTTCAATGCTTTTGTATTCTGTTGCGAAAGTATTGCATTTACCAAGGAAATTCTCTTGCAAAACATTTGTGTTTACTAGCATATAGTAAACTTCCTATTATTGTCACACAAAAGTTTTGCAAGCAAATGTAAAAAAAAAATTTTGTCCCTTCGCATTTTTTTTTTACCATTTCATTGGCCCGTTATGGGCTTTCGTAGCAATTCATCTAAAAACTGATATTTATATCCAGTCCTGTCTATAATATCTGACTACTGCCTTTTAAATACATCAAAGGAACATATTTTAAAAGATGAAAGAGAAAAAATAAGAGGCTGGAGAATTTCACTCTTTTAAAACAGCAGCACCCCACAGAGACTTGCCCATGAAGTTAATAACTCTTAACACTCCGAGAACCTGCTTTATGTAAAGCTTTCCTAATTTAATCTGCCACCTTCCTTCATGACCTCAACACTACCATTTTTGTGGTGTTTTGAGTGCAGAGCTAATCGGCTTCGCCTCTCAGACAGATGACTTGCTGGGTACACAGAAATATGAAAGTGGCTGGTGTTTGAAATGTGCTGAACTTCCTCCATGAGCTGATCTCATGGCCAGCATGTGGCAATGTTAATATCCTCTTGATCTCTGAATCATACATCATCAATTTGCCATGCCTCTGTGCGACAACTGAAAAGATGCATCTGTAATTTGCTCTGAAATGAATACTCAATCTTGCGGTCCCTCTATTTTCAAAACATTGAAACTGGCACACTTGCAGCATTAATTCATCTTTATTTGCCTGCCAATGGTGAAGTCAGACTGGTGTCTTTCATTAGGTTGTTTGCACTCACATCAAACGTGTTTAAAGTAAGCGTGTTACCTTTGCAGACGCCTTACACCTTTATGTGAATGAATGAAACAGACTGGGGTTTTCCATATGGTTTTTTAATGAGCTGAGGAACAAGCTGTTTTAAATATTTTTTGTAATCAAACTGCCTTGGTTCTTAAAAAAACAAAGAAGAACGGCATTTATTTTGACACTGAATCTTGATGAAGACGTTGTTTAGATGTAAACACGTGAAAGCAATTTTACTGACCTTTCGATTAAAGTAAAACAACAATTTTGAACTCCTTCCCCCTTTCTGGTTTTTTATCTCGCATAAAAAATAGTCTGCCTGTCAGTAAAGTATGATTAATTAAGGTAATTAATGATGGCTAGTCCTTTGTTTCTCTGCTTTTTGTGAAGATGTTTGTGAACATGAATTAGTTTAGACATTTCTGGGTCAAGAGATTTGTTTAACTGGCAAATCTGTTGTGGTATGTGCAAACCTTTGCTTGAAATAACTTTAGACTCTATAGCACAAGTTTGCAGATGAGTAAGCCAATGTAATTAAGCATGTAATGGCCACAGAGTGTGATTAGTGAGAGCTTAACCATTGTTGTGACAATTCAGTTCCTCTCGCTCTATGGGTATCTGCGAAACAAGCTGTTGTTTTTGGCCACAGCATTAGTATCTGTTAGATGAACTGATAGCAGAGCATGTGTGAAAGACATTTAGTCTGCTAATATCTGCCAATTTTAAGACGACTGATTTGTTTTTGAATAAATGTTCAACTTAGGTGAGTTTATGGGATAGTTCATGTGAAAAAAGAAGAAGATATTTTAAAGAATGCCTCAGCGTTTCTTGGTTAGCACTGAAAGTAAATGAGGTTCAAAAGACTAATGGACCCCAGTGAAAAAAAACTTATTTGATACCTTGAGTTGTGGATTGCTTGTGGATGACTTAATTATCAGCCGTTCAACCTTTAATTCTGATGGCACGCATTCACTGCAGAGATTTTTTAATTAATAAGAAACTAATGTAATGCTACATTTCTCTAAATCTTAACATATTGGATGCTGTGAGTGTAAGTAAATTTACAACAAATGAAAATTTTGGGTGAACTATTCCTTTAAGAAATGAGTCTCTGTTGTGTTCTTTCGAGGAAAACTTGTTAACATTCTTACACTGTGCGTTAATTAGTTTGCTCATCATCCAAATATTGAGGTCACTAAAAAACAACTGGGCAGCCCACATTACATCACTTTATTGTCTTTTTATGCAATTACTTAATCTTTTATGTGGTCACTGCAGATGAAATAGTAGTTCATAAACTTTAAACTTTGCCCCCAATTTCCATAAAAGATTTTTTACTGCATCACGGGTCCATCCTGCCACATATGGCAGGCTTGTGTTTGGAAAGAGGAATTATAAAAACATGGAAAATGGAAAATGTTATCTTATCCATCTTCTTGGCCTCTGCAAATGTCTTCCAAAACAGGATGAAAGTGATATTTTAAGAGATTATTATAATCAATGAACTTTGCAGGTAGTCATTTTGGGTTTTGAGAGGAAATGCATTGCTCAGATGGCTGCATATTGATGTTCAAAAACAGCACTGGACCATTCTGCTCAGCGTGACCCATTAGTCTTCCACACTTTACCCCTGCTGGAACTAGAATGACAACAGCAGACAGAATCATTTCAAAAACACACTCATGTGATAAAAGAGTTCCCATCTTTCTGCATACATTTGACCTACAACAATATTTCTAGGCTAGTTTCCCAGTTTTGTTGGAAATGGTTTTGCTTCAGTAGTTTGGCTTTGGGCTCACTTGCACAGTGACATGGATACACAGTAGAATAATATATAAGTGTCAAACTTTCAATTTCGGCTACTGAACACTTTTGAGGCATCTCTTCACGAACAATATCAAAATCAGAATTCTCAGGGTACTGGCTTGCTGTTCCATTAGTCCCCCAATAATGGACCATTAGGATGTGTTTTGATATGTTAAGCAGCAGAACTGTTTTTAACATTGATAATAATAAGAAATGTTTCTCAAGCAGCATTAGAATGATTTCTGAAGGATCGTGTGACACTAAAGACTGGAGTAATGCTGTAAATTCAGTTTTGCCATACTAAATATAATATAAATATAAATAAATAACATTTTAAAACATATATATAGAAATCTTTTCAAATTATTATTTTTCAACATTCATGTTTTTAGTTTATCAAATAAATAGAGCATAATCAATTACTTTCAAAAACATAAAAATAAATAAATAAATAAACTAAAAACAGTAGTAAGTACACCAATTGTTTATTGTTGTTTACTTAAAAGTGTTAATTATGTAAAGATTTAAGTAAAATAAATGGAGTTTTCCTGTGTGCTATTTTTGTCTAGAAGAAGACTAAACAACTAGTCCTATTCATAAATTTCAGCTACTGTATTTCTTGCGTTTTATTCATATATTTATGCCACTACAGTTCTGTTTCATAATGATGAATATGGCAATAAAAAGTATGATGCAGTAATGTCCTAAAATTTATTTATATGAACAATAAAGGCAAGATGCCTTAAATTCAAATAATCCCTAATCCTAAAATGTTGTCAGATTTATGGCTTTTGTTAGCTTCACTGCAGAAAATCTCCAAAACAAACGTCAGGAGAACACCTCATACCATACTGGCTTTGACTGAATTGGATCATTTTCTGT
Source organism: Enteromius afrohamiltoni (assembly GCA_034779775.1). Lineage (NCBI taxonomy): Eukaryota > Metazoa > Chordata > Actinopteri > Cypriniformes > Cyprinidae > Enteromius > Enteromius afrohamiltoni. The sequence goes on along the minus strand of JAUYWG010000046.1, from coordinate 12,521,654 downwards.
GCTTTTTCATATCTCCTTCTGTGTTTTATGTTTTACTTTTTAAAAAAGAGAAAGAAAGAAGAACAGAAAATCCCTTAATGTGAGGAACATGGACCTTGACACAGTGTTGTTGTTTAAAACAGTAAAGAACATTGTGGTCCTGCAGTATCTCAAGTGTTTTATTTTATTACCTAGATGCTTAGTTTTTAGTGATGCTTTCCAGAAAAAGACACTTAACAGCATTCTTAGAAGCTTCCTCAGAGATCTGTCTCTTCCTTTCTCACTGTTTTGTACCTGTCCCTGGAACAAGAACTGCATCTGATGTCTCCTCAGGAGACACAATGCTCAGCTTCCTCCAAGTGAAAATTACGGCAGAAGCATTAGGTTCATAATGCTGTCTGTATGATTGGGTTTGCAGTGTACCGTGAGCACAGCTGGATCTGTTTATAGGCTTACTAAATAACGGTAACACGACATCCAAGCTTTAGAGAACGTCATTCATGTACATCAAGTACAAAGATGAAATATTTCATGATGTTCTCCAGTTGTCTAAAAATTCTTCGCTTTCAAAAACCACAGATTACCCACATGAAAGATAGCAGGATAGGCTTCACATGCACGTCTCTGTGTCTGTTTGCAAAAAAATCTGTTTTTCCCCTGTTGCTATGTGTCCCGATCATTAGATTTAACACAGCACTTCTCCTTAATTATCCCCTAATTGCACAGTTGTGTCAGCTGCATACACATGAAAACACGTTCGCGTATCTTTACCACATCAGCCTGCAAAATGCTCTGCAGCATCTGAAAGCAGTGAAATGTGGGCACTGTTTCAGAGACAAGAATTACTGGAGGACAGCATGCCGCCCTAATTCTACCAAGCACTGTTTTCCTCTAAATGCTCCAAAGAGAGCCCAGAGGATCAGCAGATGTAGGACAGAAAAACACTACCAAAATTGGACATGGTTAGCTCATTCGGAATGGTTTATAGGAGTCCGTGCCTCCACTTGCATTAATGAACTAAAGCACAAATTTAAATTAGGTTTACTTTGAATTAAGAATAGATTCATTAAAGATGCACTAATGTTGTACTGGCAACCTAGCATGGATCACTTAGAAAAAGTAGTTTGCCAAATGCCATTGCAGAAATCTGCTAAACTGTAAGTAAAAGTCAACATATTGTGCTCATGAGATGACCCAGACTCAAAATAAATATTTAGGTCTACATTGAAGAATAGATATTGTATTAATTCCCATCCATTTAAATTACACAAAGTAATAAGTATACTAGTAAACTCAATCCCCCAGTTTGACAGACAAGGCTTAGTCCCAGACTAAATTGCATGTTTAAGCTGTCCCAGATGAAAATATCTTGCTCTGGCATATCTTAAAACATGTCAGTGTCTTTGTTCTGTGTTAAGATGCACACCTGTAATATTTTCTTATGAGGCATTTTTGTAAAAGTTAAATATCTTAATTTAACTAATGCCTAGTCCTGGCTTAAACTAAGCCCCATTTGTGAAACTGGGCCTTAGTGTTTTAAATTAATAATCAGGATTTATATATTTATCATCAACCAATCAGTCCACATTGTTTAAATCTCTTTTTTTATTTTTTTAATGCATGTTAAATAATAGCTAGCCACATTTCAACCATGTTTGTGAGTAAACATTTTTACAATGCTTTATGCTGATCATAAGCAATTTGAATAGATGCAAAATATAAAATAAAATCAAATAGATACAAATAGTTAAGCTATGCTGTGATTTTTCTTTGTTTGCAGAAATCTTTACATTTAAGTATTAGTTACATATACAAGTTAAATTGATCCGTTTCTTTGTTAAAATGAATGAGAATTTGATACACTCTCCCAATTTGGTACCTAAAAGGTACATATTACTATTAGTACTTAACGTGTACATATTAGAAGCTAATAGGTACAAAAGTGTACTTTTTGAAAGTACTGCCCCAGTGACAGCTTTTGTAGTGTATGCATTTAAAATACATTACTCTCAATCTAATAAGCTTACATTTAGACCTTTTATTAGGCTACAGAAATCTTTATCATTTAAGAGTCATTCAGTTTTTGTGTGTAATTTTATTGACAAAAGTTATTTCATCACACATTTGCCATGGAAATGCATATGAGCGATCAAAATACAATGAACAACAGTTAGTTTAATAAAAAAAAACAAGTATGATACTTAGAAATGTGATTAGCAGCAAGCCATATACTGTTGATAAATCTTAAATTGAACATCTAATGAAGTGCTCTGTGTTGCGTGGTGAATGAAAACAACTGAAAAATGAAAGTTGAGATTTAAAGCATGTACTGTACATGTGAGGTGTAATATATATTCCTTTATCAGCTCATAAAAATAGGAAATTTATATTCATTCTCTCACTGGCGTTTCCTCAATGGTGCTTCTTTTTATTGAATATACAAAAGAGGGTACTGGTAGAATTGATACCTAAAAATTGCCGGTTCAAGGCCAAGTTAGAGTGATCTAGAAACCAGATGCACTCTCAGAAATAAAGGTACAAAAGCTGGCACTCGGGCGGGAACCTAAAGGGTCCATTTTGGTACCTTAAAGACACATATTAGTACTTCAAGTGTACATATTTGAATAGTGTACCTTTGAAAAGGGACAGCTTTTGTACCTTTATTTCTGAGAGTGTAATTGCTGAGATCACACTCCTGGTTTGTCACCATTGTACCTTTTAGAGCAAGAAAAGTCATCGAAGAGCGGTGATGAAGAGATGGTTACTTACAGGCACACTCTGTAGTTGTAGTAAATGTATAACACCTTCTGAAATGTTCAGGAATTACGCTTCTTGTCACATTCACTTTCTATGCAGATACTGTACAGTAATGGCCAATGACGAAGCCTTACTGACATGAATGCAATTTGATAACATAGGTAAAACATTCTTTTAAACCTCATTTGTAAAAGAATGTCAAATGTAAACAAATAAATAAGTATTTACAATTAGTCAGCAAGGGATACATTACAAAAGGAACGATAACTAATAACCAGAAAAAAGACAAATAAGTTACAGTAGATAGTAGAAAAGGTCCGAATATAATACATCTCCCCTTAACATTGCAACAAACACAAAAAGTTCTCCACACAAATGAAGAGAAAGACATATAAAAGAATAAAGGATATGAAATGAAAAATGATAAACCCTCAACACTCAGAGTCTTGGGTTCATATTCAAGATGGCAGGACTCAATGTAGCATTACAAAGATTATTTGTGCAACTTTTAACTGAGAATCTAAAGCAATGCTGACCAAATATTTATTTCCTTTCATACTTGTCCAGCAGGAGGTATATTCACCTTTTGAAGGCACCTCTGGTCTGTGGATCTGGCCTTTATGTAGGCACTTATTGCAGAAAGTCTCATTTTCGTCTTTTACTAAGGTATTACAACTCATCTGTTTTTGCTTTCACCAAAATAGTCCATGACAGGAGATACAGCATTCCAATCACACTCAATTATCTGCCAAAAACAAATGTAAAATTAAACAGAAAAAGAAAAGAAAATCTTAATACCAGGAAAAAGAAAGATCACGGGATATTTTATTAAATGTTTTCATCGAGTCATATTTGTTCACCTCTGCATTCATATTTGAGGTCAGAGAAGACAACGGCCTCCTGGGAGAAAACGAATAACCCAAGTCTTCCACCTGCAAACGTCTTGTCATAAACGGGGCCTGAGTCTGCCATGATCTGCTTGCCTTCATACACAACAACTCTGGGGGAAACAATTACATATTTTATAAATATAACATTTTCACATTATTTATTAATTTATTTTAAAATAAAAATATATATAAAATATATTAAACATTTATTATTGGAATGTAAATTTAATATGATTTTATATAACATAAAAATTGTATTTTATTCTATCAAAATAAATTCTAGTCATACCACAAAAACGTGTCTAATGAAGCCACATTGTTTTTAGACAGTTTGTTATACAACATGAAATATAATAAACATTAATTATTTCAATCATATACACACTCATCAAAAAATATATGAAGGTATATAGGCAGTTACTGTCTAAAGCAAGATGGGGTCTGAGTCTATACCTAATGAATCCAGTCTTCGGTCTGTGGATGAGATGCCAGCGGTAGGCCGTATAGTCTTTCCATCCGATATTCTTCGGGTCGTGCCACAGAGTGCGCACCTAAAGAGATATTGGAAAGTCATCCATCATTTTAAGCACTAACACAGACAGCTCTGCTTTGAATCATGAGAATTTATTGGACAGTTTATTGTTAGTAATGGCACCAAAAGAGAAATCTGTCAAGACTAATAAAAAAGCGAGTTCACCTGCTGCTTGGTGTTGCCTGTGTGCCATAATGCATTGCGTAGATTTTCCCCAGTGCCTGTGGTGGAGTTGACCACTTTGAGAGAGACGCCAGAGATGCCAAACGCCTTCGATGGCCTGTCTTCCCAGTATGTTTGTGTGATCTGTTTCCACATGACCACGTAAAAACGACGGCTAGACTGGTATCCAAACACAAAACCTGCATAATCATCGTCCCTGTCTGTATTCACGTAGAATGTCCCGCTGAAATCCACGGCGCTGAACTCGTCAAAGCCTGTTATTGTGCAGAATAACAATCTAAAATCAACGCTGGCACGTTTTAGCTTTCCCGTATGGAAATGTTTGCATTACAGCTCACTTACCCACTGCAATTCCAGGATCAGAGTTGGCAGTTTGCACAAGCTCTTTGCCCTGGTTTCGGACCACCCAGTTGGGATCAATCTGTGTGGTTCCCTTAGGGTCAAGGTGAACCATTTGAAACTTCCGGAAGTCTGTGACGCTAATTGCACTGTTTTCTGGGCACGCGTCGAAGATATCCGGGACTTTGTCGTTGTCAAAATCATTCTCGCAGGCATCCCCACGCCCATCACCTGAGAGAAAATATAGGAATGTTAAACCAACTGCTGAGTGAGCTGACAAATAATTATAGACGAATCACTATGAGGTCATATAAAGCCGTTCGTGTCAAGACTATCAGTATAACCACTTCATAAATCACTCCAAAGCTACTGACCTAGAAAATACTAATCTAAGCTTCAAAACATTCAATCATTTCATCTGCAGACTACTGGCATCACAGTGCAGTCTTAGCCAAGAGGTACTTCGCCTTTTGGAAAACTGGAAAACAATGGCTTTTCCAAAAAGCTTTAGGATTGTCTCTTTAAGCCAACAAAACCTCAAAGATCTTCCCATAGACCTCAGCTATCACTTGGAGTTCAGAGGGCCGCCGAAATGAACACACTTTGGAATGCCAAGCCGATTTCACCCCACTTAAATTTCAAATCCACTTTATAAAAGAGAAAGCATGCAGTAAACATGGCCTGACAACAGAGAACTTACTCAACCATTATGCCATTTAGGCTTACTGTCAAGCTGCATATATCTGTGTCTAAAATACCTCATAAAACACAAAGAGACGTGGAGCATTACCCTGGGATGCAACTCTTCTGCATTTCTGATGCCAGCGAGACATTTATGCATTTCTTATCTGCTTGCTTTTTATGCCTTGACTTTGATTTTCTGTTTTATGGGACAGGTTCTTGGACGACCCTCATAGGAAATATGAACAACGTCCAAAACAACAGACGCTTGCATGACACAAAAATTGAATGCAGGATTGTGTATTAAGACAAACAGGTGTGAAAGCCCAGAGGAAAATTCTTAGCGTTGTTTATCAGTTTTTTTAATTCTCTGGCAATCTGCAGAACAACTGTCCATATTACGCCATATTTGATCAGTTAGTCACATCATTATTCCAACACATTCCTTATTCTAGGGAGAAATGGTAAAGACCAGAAATGAGATATAATATATGAAACGAGATATGTAAGAAGTGTTAGTGTAGTGGTTCAGAACACAAAGTAATATTTTTGAATTCATATTATAATATATTACATTAAAGTTTTTCTAAAATGTTTAACAGATTTGTGTTCTTACAATTTTTATAATACAAGTAATTTTTTTATAATAAACCAGGACCTACAATAATTATCAAAGATTAGAATACCTCGGTATTTGGTATCTTATGCATCCCTAAAAAATATTGGTAATAATTGACAGTTAACATACGAATATGGAAAATGAAAAAAAACCCTTTTATATTTATGTTATTCTTAGTTTCTGTTAATTTCCAAATGTATTAAAAACGAGTATTTTAATTTTAATATTCTTAAATGAACCTGAGCTAACAATAAAAAGCTGTATTTTAACATTACTAAAGAGTAATAAATAACAAATGTATTGTTCATTGTTAGTTATTGTGAGTTAATGAATTAATATGACCTTATTGTTAAGTGCAACTAAAATACTAATACATTGATCTGTACTATGAGTTTGATATAGTGAGAGAACAAATGATTTTTTCTTTCTCAGTACTATATTTAGAGGCCAAAATAAGAGGGTGTTTTTTTATGTAGCACATATAACACTGTTTTTACCATCAGAGTCTGTTTGGTCCTTGTTGGAAACTAGTCTGCAGTTATCCCGGTCATCAGGAATGCCATCGTTATCATCATCATGATCACAAGCATCTCCTTTCCCGTCTCCGTCGTGGTCGGCTTGGTTAGCATTAGGTATGTACGGGCAGTTATCCATGTTATTTTGATGGCCATCTTCATCTATGTCTTGGTTGTCATCACACTGGTCTCCAATTAGATCATTATCTGCATCCGTCTGCAAAAACAAAATGGTACTTTAAAAAATCTTTAAAAAATGAATAAAGATGTTTAATCTGCAAAAGCACCCAGTTTCCATTTTTCTCCAGACCTGTTGTGGGTTGTGGACCAAGGGGCAGTTGTCACACTGGTCTCCGACGCCATCTAAATCAGTGTCCTTCTGGTCTGTGTTGTAAATGAGAGGGCAGTTGTCTCGCTCGTTTAGAATCTCTAAGAGCAGAAATAAGAAAAGGATAATGTGAGTTACATCTGTTGTGATCCAAAATGAGTCACGTGTATTATAAAGCTTTTTTGTACCATCTCCATCCATATCAATAGAACAGGCATCTCCTTCCCCATTGTTGTCAGTGTCGGTCTGAGCGGGGTTATGTTCATACGGGCAGTTATCACAGCGGTCTCCGACATCATCCTTGTCATAGTCATACTGCCTGGGGTTATACATCAGGGGGCAGTTGTCCTGGAATAAATATATGATATACATTTGTCTATATGAACAGCACACACCCTTACAGCATGTACATATATTAGTAGTATGAAGCCAAATCCATGCATTAAATCTGCCTTACCCTTTCATCCACAATTTCATCATTATCATCATCTTTATCACAAGCGTCTCCTTGCCCATCATTGTCAAAGTCCTCCTGACCAGAGTTGGGCAGGGTTGGGCAGTTGTCCTGCAGAGATTGCAAAAGAAAAAAAAGTTAAACACAGGCCAGTTTCACAGTGATAGCAAAAGCAGTGCATATTGACCTGTAAAAATCATAATCTTGCTCTTGTGAGCAAATCAGTGGCATCTGTTGCATCTTGCACGCTGTTCTCAGTGGTAAATTTAACATGTGGTGCATGTGAAAAATATTAAATTAAGATCATGTGACTGGAGTAATGGTTTTGCCATCACAGAAATAAATTATGCGTTAAAATGAAGAAATAAAGTAATTTAATACTACAATGCTTATACTTATTACTGCTTATACTTTTCTTTAAGAAATAAATGCAGTATGAGCATAAGAAACATTTAATTGATTGTATACATTGATATATTTTAATTAGTATAACAGAAGCAATAATTTTAGATAAATTTGGGCTCAGGCTGTCACACTACTACTTTGTTTATGTGTGCAGTGTAAAACTAGGCCTTATTCCAGAAATCTGACATTACTAGTTATTCATATCAAATGAACCACAAAAAAAAAAAAAAAAAAAAAATCACCCACATACAATACTAACAATTTCAATGATTCTTCTGCTGTGATACCTCAATTCTTCATTCTGTGCATTACCAATATTTTCCTTTATTTATTATGTGGACATATTTTATGGTTTATTGCTTTCTCACTTGGCTCTCATTGCTTCCCAGGCTTTAGATCTATGATGTCTTGCAGATTCTGGTCCTGGTTTTTCTCCACGGTGTATCATGACATAATCAAGAAATTATCCATCACAGGAGAAGAATGATGTAATTATTACTTTTGCTCTCCCTCCCTTTGGCTAAACACCTCACCACAAAGACGTTTAAGGGATATAAAATATATCATTCCAAAAGGCACGACACCAAACACTGGGCCAAATCTAAGCATTCCTCCAGTTCATGGTCACTGGGCCCCCTGCCTGACTTGATGCCATTGTCCTATGGGGTTTATTAAGGTGAAACAATATTTCTTTCCATTTTACATTCTTTAGAAACCCTCGCAAAGCAGTCCTTAACTAAACCTTAAGGTCTGGATTGCATTAAATTGAACCAATGCAGATATGTCTTTACTCTCTGCATTTTGTCTTCAATATATCCAAATGTTCTATACATTTTTTCTATTAAATTGACAAATGGCTCCAAATGGAGAATGTAGTACCTTTTTGCAATGGTAGGTGGCATTTGCTCCACACACAAGATCCTGATTGGGCCATCCATCCAGATCAAAGTCCTCTCCACAGATGATGCCGTCTCCAGCATAACCGATACGACACTCACACTTGTACATTGGGTCACTAAAGTGACTGAGGAAGATGCATTCAGCATACTTGTGGCAACTGTGGCTGTTGTCTTTGCAGGGGTTGTACGGTTCACACACCTATTCATAAGGAAAAAAGCAACAGATACTAAAACTTTGTCTATTTAAACACACATGACCCAGAACTTATGGGAACTTGTTGAGGGTATCTCTGCCAGGAGGCTGAGCGTAAATTAGCCGCTCAGTAAGTGGTATGCAGGGTAATGTATATATGACTGACCTGTTTGTTGGTTTTAGCTGACTCCACTCCCATGCCGTAGGGCTGAGTCCCTTTGTAGCGCGGGGGGCAGGGAAGACAGTGGAATCCGGGGTCTGTATTCACACATTGCTGTAGGCCACCCACCTTATGACACAGATCTGATACCATATCGCACTGCACACCACAAAATACAAAAAGACAGAAAGAGAAAAGCAGTATAAGGATTGTCAAATACGTACTCTATATACATTGTTGACCATGTACAATTTATAGACGTGGTGCCAAGTTATTGTTTTTTGGTTCCTAAGGTGTTTTGGGTAGTTGTTAGCGTATTGTTAGATGATTACTATGTTAAATAAATAGCTCTTAGTCTTAATGATGTTCTCTAGATATGACTTTGGTTAGGTCTTCAATGTAATACATGAGATTTAATCCTGATTTATTGTAGTTTAGATTTAGTGCAAATCTAGAAAAGCCAATTAACAGTGCAAATACAAAGTTTAAAGGTTAAAATTAAGATATATTTGATGAAATTTGAGAACTCCATAGATAGCAAGGGTACTACTGTTCAAGGCCCAGAAAGGTCCATGTGACATCAGTGGTTCACCCTTAAATTTTTATGTGCCAAGAAAACAACATCTTTATTCAACAATTGTTCTTTTCCGTGTCAGTCTCTGCTATGCATTCACGAGAGTACCGCACAGGAACCCGGATGTGCTGTGCCTTGTTTACAAGCAGAGGAATGCCAACACATACGTTACAAAACTGTCTTAAATTTGCATCGAAGACGAAACGAAAAAGAAGAAATTGTTGAATTAAGTTTTCTTTGAACACAAAAAGTATTCTCACAGCTTCATAAAATCACGCTTAAACCACCATGTCACTATTGTTTTAAAGACCTTACTCTTTTTCTATGCCTTGAATGTGTCAGTTACATTGCCATCTATACAGGGTCGGAAAGCTCTTGGATTTCATCAGAAATATCTTAATCTGTGTCCTGAAGACGCATGAATGTCTTATGAGTAATTAATAACAGAATTTTCATTTTTGGGTGAACTATCCCTTTAAGTCCTCATTTGTATATGTAGCACAAACATGCAGAACAAAGTGTAGTCACATTTATCATTGTTCGATAATTGTTCAGTGAAATTCAGTCATTTTAACAGGAATCCATGCAATCATATGATTTTGCATCATGTCAGTTGGTTATGCAAATTCACTGCACTAACCAAAAGAAAGCTGTTTGTTTTGAAAGTGACTTCTGTGTGAGCTGTGCTTCATACATCACTGCACAACTGACAATATATATAAGGCCTTTTAGCAAATTTCTCTGATGTGACTGCACCTTAACATGCCAATGTTAATACTAAGGGTAACAAGTTTGTTCAGAAGTATTTTGATCTAATTAATCTGATATAATTTTTGCTCACCTCATTAACATCTTCACAGGAAGTTCCATTGCCACGATAACCATTCGGACAGGGTCCACATTCCCAGGATCCATCAGAAGCTGTGATACACTCAACTCCAGAGAAGCAAGGGTTTGAAAGACAGCCATCTGTCAAATTAACACAGCACTGTTTTTAGTATAAAACAACGCATACAATTATTTTTTCTTAACTTTTGTCTCTAATGCTAAAAAATAGACTTTAGGAGGTTGAACAAGAAAAGCACTGTAAAAGGGCATACATGCAATGTATTTTGTTCATACGTTTGTTTTTCTTACCTATAGGACACTCCTGTCGGTTGCATACTTCATTTTCAATGGAGTCTCCAAGACACTTCCTTCCTCCATGTTGTGGTTCAGGGCTGTTACATTCCCTAACATGGCTCTTCAGACCCCCTCCACATGTAGCCGAACACATTGCCCATGGAGACCAAGGACCCCAACCACCATCAACTAAATGACATAACATGAGTTACTAAGTAGTCCATTTATTAGATATAACACCATACAATTTTGATTCACAAATCTGTTCATAGAGTGACTCAGTTCCCCCAGAGGGCATGTACAGCATCTGTTTTGTGACCTAATAATATTAATGTTTAGATTTAAAGTACTATTCTGTGTTTTTTTAATTTGACAAACTCCATCTGGTTGTTATTCCATTTTTGTTTTGTATTAAACTGGTTGTTTTTTAGTTTTATTGTGCCATTGTTCAGCTTATGCAATTTTAAGAGAACCAAATGCTGATACTCTAGTGCAGACTTCAAAGAAATGATACCGATGTAGTTAAACTAACTAATAAAGCTAAAGAACATTTTTAGATATGAATTAACTTGGATTTCATTTTGGACCAAATGCTGTGTTATGTAATGCCTCTAATGTAGTGCAATCTGTGTGCTTGCACATTCCTGGCTAATGTGGAAATATCGCATAAATGATGCCCATAGCACATAGCATGCACTCTTCTAGCACTGCACTTCAGAAACTAAAAGTTAGCCCATATCCTAAACGTTCGATAGCCCTTGAAAAACATTCAGGGTGTTCCCAGTCATCCGCCATGTTTCCGATGTAAATCTCATTCATCAAGCATTTCATAAGCATCTTTGTCATAAACCTCTGATTGAACAAATTGCCCAAATTTGTGTACCCTCCCTGCTCTAATGATAATATAAGCCCTGGAAAGAGTGACATCATCCTCTTAATATTTTCTAGTTAAGATCTGAACAGCAGGGTGGGTGAGATGGTTTCTATACGAGCATGTGTGTGGCTGGGCTCAATTTGAGGTTGAGCTTAAAATATTGTAGGGCTGTCAAAGTTAATGTTTAACAGCATAACATTTTTTAAAATTCTGCTAACACGTATATTTAACAGTGGTGATTAAATAAGCAGAACTCACTCGGACAGGGGTTTGCATGACAGCTTTGTGTTTCTCGTCCTTCGCCATCACAGTCTTTTCCACCTCTTTGCGGAACAGGAGCATTGCAGTGACGGATACGTGTGATCAGACCCTCTCCACATGTCACTGAGCAGGAGGACCACGGAGACCATAAGCTCCAGCCACCGTCTTGACGAACTGCAAAACACAACGTTACTATAAGTGTGCAATTATGACTCGCTTCCAGCTTTCACACATGTGGTTGTATTCGTACCGCTGCGGTCACATTTTCCCAAACTGCACTTGCGCGTCTGAATCGAGGGTCCAGCACATGTATTGCTCGTGTCATCACAAGAGCGCCCCCTCTGTTGAGTGCCACTTCCACATGTGACTGTGCACTGAGTCCATTCTGACCATGGAGACCAGCCATCTTCACTGTCCATTGCTAGACAAAGACAGATACTATATAATAAGGAAATATATATGTTGCCTGTTTTTGGTCTGTTCAAATTTAAATGCACAAAAAACATTGGAGTTTTCTCTAAACAAAAGACAAATTGAAAAAAAAAACCTCTCTGCATGTTTGTGTTTCCACTTACGAAGGCATACTGGACAGCATTCGCCATCGATGAAGGATGGATTGGCACATGCCACTGGAGGGCAAGTGATCTGACGACAAACCACTTTTCCTTCTTGGCAGGTACATTTAGTACAGCTATCCACAATCCAGTCCTCTTTGTCCTCAAACATACGCCCATCTTGCCAACACATAGTCTGCTCTGAAAGACTCTGCATCTTATTTAGGGCCTCTTTCATCGCTGTGTTCTCTTCTGTCTAAAAGTCAGTTCGAAATTAAAATCACACAGTTGTTCATCTTCATGCTGCAATGAGACCTCATTCAGTCTTTCCACACATTCAAACATAACCAGAAGTCAAAATAACCATACATTTTCATGCATTGAAGATTTTAGATGTTTTCCAACAGAAAACGTCTGACACAGTGATTTACTGTGCTCACATTCCTGCCACAGTTATGTGGGCAGATACCAAATTATGGTCCAACTATCCCATTCATGTGCCCACAAACATAACTGCCTTAACATTTTTTAAACATCTGACAAAATCAGTTAACATCAGCAATATGGTATGCTCTATCTGCGTGTGAGATCTAAGAGGCTCTTTTCTAATTTATAGAAGTTATGCAGTGGGTCTTAAGATAACACGGGTTACATTTGGATCTGTCAAAGCAACAAAACAGGACTCACCACTTTCTGCAGACCATCTATGAGGTTGCTAACAACAACTCTGAGGCCTTTGAGCTCCTGGAAGAGGTTGGCAAGTTCTTCACAGGAACGTTCACACATCAATTCTGAGGAGCTGGTTGCTGGAATGTCTGTATTCTGGCCAATCACATTGGTGGCAATTGAAGATGGAACCTCTACCACCTCTGCACTCTCGCTGACTACATTCACCTCCTCTGAGGAAGGAGAAAAAAAAAATCTAATTAGATGTAGACTTCTATAATTAACACATGAATTCCGATGGGGACCCATGGTGCAACAATTAGATTTGTGAGATGTTATACAATCAGATAAAATGTTCATAAAGACCAGAGGCTTCAAACTAGACAAAAAACATCTATAACACTATACAGTATATTCACTCAATGGCTTTGCGTGATGAACAGACTGGTATTTCATGGGTGACCATAAGGGACCATAAGGTCCCACACTTTTGAAGTAGTGTATATTATAATATCCCACCCATAACAGAAAATTCAAGCAAAATTACAGCAAAAAAAAAAAAAAAAAATCACTGGTCACAGAACTGTTTGAGTGAACACTGAGCCAGGTTGGTTGAGATTGTGATTGTTTTGAAAGAACCAGTGTTTACACTTTTCAGAGAAATCTCAAACTACAAATGGGTTACTAATACAGTGGGACGGAAAGTATTCAGACCCCCTTAGATTTTTCACTCTTTGTTATATTGCAACCATTTGGTAAAATCATTTAAGTTCATTTTTTCTTCATTAATGTAAACACAGCACCTTATATTGACAGAAAAACACATAATTGTTGACATTTTTGCAGATTAAAAAAAATACTGAAATATCACATGGTCCTAAGTAGACCCTTTCCTGTGACACTCATATATCTAACTGAGGTGCTGTCCATTTCTTCTGATCATCATTGAGATGGTTCTACATCTTCATTTGAGTCCAGCTGTGTTTGATCATACTGATTACTGCTCAGTATTTAGTAGAAGCACCCTTTTGATCTGATACAGCAATGAGTCTTTTTGGGAAAGATGCAACAATTTTTTTTTTTACACCTAGACTTGGGGATCCTTTGCCATTCCTCCTTGCAGATCCTCTCCAGTTCTGTCAGGTTGGATGGGAAACGTTGGTGGACAGCCATTCTTAGGTCTGTCCAGAGATGCTCGATTGGGAACAGTCACAGAACAGTCACAGAGTTGTTGTGAAGCCACTCTTTCATTATTTTAGCTGAAAACTCATTCATTGTCTCGTTGAAAGGTAAACCTTGGGCCCAGTCTGAGGTCCTGTGCACTCTGGGGAAGTTTTCCAGGATATCCCTGTACTTGGCCACATTCATCTTTCCCTCGATTGCAACCAGTTGTCCTGTCCCTGCAGCTGAAAAACTGAAAACTGTCACTGTTGGGACTGTATTGGACAGGTGATGAGCAGTGTCTGGTTTTCTCTACACAGCTTAGAATTAAGGCCAAAACGTTCTATCTTGGTCTCATCAGACCAGAGAATCTTTTTTCTCACCATCTTGGAGTCCTTCAGGTGTTTTTTAGTAAACTCCATGCAGGTTTTCATGTGTCTTGCACTGAGGAGAGGCTTCAGTCGGGCCACTCTGCATAAAGCCCTGACTTGTGAAGGGCTGCAGTGATGGTTGACTTTCTACTACTTTCACCCATCTCCCGACTGCATCTCTGGAGCTCAGCCACAGTGATCTTTGGGTTCTTCTTTACCTCTTGAACCAAGGCTCGTGCAATTTGAGCTTTAAGGTCTTATATAGACAGGTGTGTGGCTTTCCTAATCAAGTCCAATCAGTATAATCAAACACAGCTGGACTCAAATGAAGGTGTAGAACCATCTCAAGCATGATCAGAAGAAATGGACAGCACCTGAGTTAGATACAGTATATACGTATGTGTGTACATTAATGAGAAAAAAAAGAACTTTTCATTTTAATATAATAATTTTAGCAAATGGCTGCAATATAACTAAGAGTGAAAAATATAAGAGGGTCTAAATTCTTTATATACCCACTGTAGTTATTTGAGCATGGTGGGACACGAAAAAAGTATTTTAATTTTGGAAAAATTAGACCCTTCACCTTTAAGGCAAGTACAAAGACGGAGAATGCAGACATTGGGTATCTCACAGCATGACAACTAAACCTGTTTGCAATAAAGCCTCTTTATACACGACACTCTGGCGCTTGAAGATTGTAATAGGAAGCCAAATTAAAACGTTTAATTGGCTCCTGTGATATAACACACATGTAACCACGAGCAAACTATTTCTAGGCACACAGACCTATCTAAGCGATTCTCGCTCGCCGTCTTTAGAAGCAATTTTTTTGAAGTTATTTTTAAGTACAGTAGTTCAGAAGGAGTATCTGGGTAATATCTGGGTGGTGCGGTATTGCAAGTTACCCTAATAAACTATTATTAAAAGTCTAAAATAAAACAGCACTTAGTTTTTAAATTAGACAGTTGTAAATACCTTCACTTGATTCCCTTGTTATTGCCAAAGACACAAAGGACTCTTAGGACAGCATTAAAGATAGCTTAATAATTTCTAGATATTTGACAGGTAGATCACCATTATGTATAAAGTGTTATTCCAACAGTTATTCACTGAACATAACATTTGTAAATCATAATAATATTTTGGTTTGAATTCCCTTATGTGATGCCAGGTCTGTTTTTCTATATCTGTAGAACTCATTTAATCTTCAAGTGACTATTAGTGTGCTTCTGTGTGTGTGCATATTGCATTCATGTTTAACTACCCTTCCTCCTTTCTTGACCTTATGACCTACTGACACATCTATGTGACCCCACACATGGTCCATTTGCCTCTAACAAGGTCTAATTGTTTAAAAATTGGCTAGAAAATTAGCAACATGCAATATTTGTACAAATACAACAACAGACCAATCTTAAAACTATATTGTGAGGGCTGATATATAAGTATTGAAAAATACTTACAAAATCAGACCAGACTGATGGATGGCCTACATAGACAAATACAGGCTTGTAATACACGCATATTATGGCAATTCCAAGCTAATAATTTCTTCAGTCACGGTGCTTGCTGCTAATCTGAGTGAGCATGCACAGGTCTCCACAAGCGTGAGCCCCTCGAAGCATGTTTATTTAGAAAGCTAAGTGTCAAGTGCCAAGTTTTCCCCTGAGCGAAAGATGTCAAAAGCCTGCAGTTTTAAAAACCCATTCTTTCCGAAGCCACCATTTGGCTGACATACAAGAAAATCACGACACAAAATATTCCAACAAAATGGACATTCGTTACAAAACGAATCCCTTCCTGAGTTAGATACTCCGTAGAGCAGTTCCAATTAAACAGGAATTTCATCTTGATCCCACAAATCTTTTTTTGGCTCGCTAAAAGTGTTAAAAGAATGTTAAGACTCACAAGCCCCTCCTACCTGGGTTTCCAAGATCACATCCCCTGCTCTCCAGAATGTCCTCAAGTGGGGTGTCAAAGATAAAACGTACATTCTGCAGCAAGCCCTGAAAGAAACAACAGCTGCTGTCAGGTTTACTTTGCCAATTTTCAACCGTTCACATATATCTCCCATGACTGGGAAGTTGGGTTGGATTTACAGAACACTAGAGGATCAGCTGAAATTTATTATTCAGTTTCCAGCAACTTGCTTGGCATGCACTGCAACTACTAAAGCAGACTAAATTGCCTTACAAATAACAAAAATGTGTTAATAGCATTTCTTGATATCCTGTAGATTATGTCCTAATGCATTCAATTGGCATGCATTTACTTTTTTTTTTTTTAAATCGCTTGAACATACCCTAAAGTGGCTTTCTCGTGTGGCACCTTTAGCCACATACATACGGCCACCTGTGGCACTCAGATGTTCATAGAAAGGTTCATCAAGAATAAAGCTATCAATGAGTCCACAACCGATGTACAAAGTTGCTGTCTCTCCATGCACATAAAGCGTTACATTCTTCCACTGTGAATCCGACAGGTCTACATCCTCAAAGGAGATCACATTGCGTGAGCCATCAGCCCACCAGTACACCAAATCTAAAGTGTTGGTTCTTCCATCTGAAACAATTTCGAACTGCCTGCGCTCTTCAGGGCCTTCCAGTGCAAGAATGGTGCCGCGGGATGTGCGGTCCTGGCGCAGTGTGGCTGTCAGAATGAAGCCTTCGTTGTTTTGTATCTGCAAAAGAAGCCTTTGTATCGCTGTGGAGCTGACCGAGGGGAGCTGGTCAAAACGGATGAAGCGGTATGCTGGAGCATCGCTCTCCAGACCCTTGAAAAGCTTCACACCGATGGTCTTGCGTGTGATCCCACTGGTTTCAAACAGGTCAAAAACTGTCTCATCTTCCATGTGTACATCTACAAATGGGTACATGTTTTAAGTTATTTTACATTTGGTTGTTCTATATTCAATTTGTCACTAAATACAAATTAATTAATTAGTATTAGTAATTAATTCCATGTTTATTGAGCTACATGGAGTATGGTGTAACACTGAATTAGTCATAGGACTGTGTGTGTGTAT
>JAUYWG010000046.1:12480420-12502080 GCA_034779775.1 Enteromius afrohamiltoni | reverse complement strand
ATAGATAGATAGATAGATAGATAGATAGATAGATAGATAGATAGATAGATAGATAGATAGATAGATAGATAGATTGAACACCTCACACTACAACGTGGCATTTACGATGTATGACTTTAATTTGATCTGTTCTCTCAAGAGCTTTACATTCTTTAGGAAATATTCTCCATCTCTTTCTGAAAACACAAAGGAAGACATTCCATCTTTTTTTGAGTGGGAACATCTTACAAAGGCACATAAAGTGGAGATATACTACAGCAGATGAGACAGATGATGTACATGTTTACAGCATGCCCTAGGTGAAGCAAATCAGAGAGCTCTTGCAAAAAAATCTGGCCCCGGCAGAGGGTTAAAAGCATGACATCATTGTATATTTCACTACTTTATGCTGGAAATTACATTATATCCTGCATACGTCCAAAATGAGAAAGTATCCCCATGAGTGCCGCCCTCTTTTAAGTGCCTGATTAGAGTGAACAAAATAATAATTCTTCCTTCCTTTGAAAACTGATGTTTCTGTGGAGTCTAAATTACAGCTCCAGGTTTTTCAAACAAATTTGATGTTGTTTTGCCAAGATGTGTATTTTATAATCAGCTCTTGAGAAAGTTTCCTCGTTAATTACATAATGCACAAAGAACAGAGTTGCCTGCCAAAGCACACACATCATATGATCATGAGCTTACCTTTTTATGTGTAGCTATAAGTTAATAAGTCAGTTTTGCTCTTAAAGGCCAACTGCAGTGTTAAAAACTTTTATTTTTATAATTACTTCTTTTAATGCATTATAGAGCTATGACTTTGATGCAGAGGAAAGGGTATGTCATCGCAAATGTTTTCTGAACAGTTAAATAATAAATATATCCTCAGAGTGTGATTTGTAGACTGCAAACCTGGCAATCATAACCCAGAGAGAAGGACATTTTGACCACCATACATGTCCCATTGGGGTCACTGCATGTTAGCAGGATGATTTTGGTCTAATGTGTTCCAAGTTCAATTGAGATCTTAAGGAGAATCATCAATCAATCTTCTTTTTCTTTCTTGTTTTCTTGTGATCACTTCTTGTACAGATAACAAAATAATAGGACACTTAGAAATAGAAACAGAATAGAAAAAAATATCTCAAACCTACAAGTGGAATAAAGTTAAACATATAGGAAACTAATGTACAGTACATAACAAATATATTATATGAATGGACAGAAGTTCTAGAAATTATATATATATATATATATATATATATTTGTCATGTTTTCTGTACAGAAAGATTTTGCGTGATTTTTTTTTTTCAAAAATGTGCCATTTTTGCTTAATAGTCCTAAATAAGCATGCTTTGCTCTTCATATATCCAAAATCATGATGTACATGTTAGCAACTTTAGTATCCACAGCAATCATAATTCATAGCAAAGCCTCTGATCCTCTCTACGTCACAGAATCTAATGCCCACATTACATAATAAGCAGATAGCCTTCCCCTCCCCTCACCTCCCAAAGTATTCATATATCTGTCATTAAAACGGAACATTTAGCTAATGACTTCCAGACTGACGTTGCACTCTATGAGCTAACAATGAGAGAATGCTAGAAAGTCTTTAGAATTCCCATTTTATCTCAGCCATTTTATGTCTTTGGCCCCAGGGAAATCTTTTTTTATTTGTTATAATATATTTTTTGTTTCTCTCACTTTGTTACCAATTTATTTTTTATGTTCCTTTCTGCTTGGGCAATTTACACAGTTTCCAATCTTGTAAAAGTCAGAAATGGGAATGCACGTGTGATTTAATTTTTTGGAATAATGCAAAGTGAAAGGCACAAAATGTCATGGGCTATGTGAGTCAATACGATAACAAATTTGCTCACATTTCACACTGAATAATTACCCTTAATGTTACTTGGCTTTGCCCTCAAGGCATTATGCGTTAAAGAAGTCCTTTGCACACTAATATGCTAGAAATAACAGCTTGCCATATTTCCACATTGGAAACTCACACTCCACATTGGCAGTTCGAAACATTTGGAGGATGATTACAATTCAGTAAACAGTACAAGTTTTGTGTATCAATATAAAATACTGAGATGTCCAGAAAACAGATTGTTCCATGTTTATAATAGAAAGCACTGAATTATTTTTAAGTCTCCCGTTTCATAGTAGGAATCCCTTGTTCAAACTCTGTGACAGGCAACATCTATAAATCAGACTTATGGGTAATATTTCCTTGTCAGGAAAAGAGAGATGATGTCACTGATGTGTGATGTATCTTACTGTCAGTATAAATCTGGTTTCCTGCTGAAGTGGAAAAGTGTGGCCTGTGGTGGTTCGTTTATATTTAGACTTTTCTGAATTTTTCAAATTTGACTAAAGATGCTTAAAGGGTCAGTTCACCCAAAAATGAAATTTCTGTCGTTAATTACTCACCCTCGTGTCATTCCAAACCTAGGATCTAGGTTCATTTCAGTCTATGGAGGATCAGATGGCTCTCTGATATCATCAAAAATATTTTAATTTGAGTTAATAAGTTAATTTGAGGTTATGGGTTTGGAACGACATGAGGGTGAGTAATTAATGACAACATTTTCATTTTTGGGTTAACCCTTTAAAAACACTGCTATAAATTTAAAAGGAAATATAATTTAATCACCTGACTAATTTTCTGTGTACAGTGCAAAAAATGTAGTGTAAAAAATATAACATTTGTTACCTCCAAAGAAATATTTGTATTTTACTACTTACAAAAAAAGAAGGAAATAATTACTTATTAATTAATTATTAAAAATGTATAAATCATGTATAAATTTTAAATGAATTAAAATCAATGTAGCCATTCTAGCATGAAGCACATTCAGAGTTCTCAGACAACCTTTTTTGGTGTTTGTGGTTTCCCTGCACCGTTTCAAGGAATTTAGGTCACTGAAATCAATATTCCCTCTGTTTAATTTCCTCTGTCATTTGATAGTATTTTTTTTTTTCAGCTATTTTTAAATAATCTCTACTCACAGTGACTATAAAGCTAAGAAACATCTTAATATCCTACCAAGCCAATATCCATTCTTGGAGAAGATATTCTAAAAATGTTGTTTCTATTAAATCATGTATAGTACTCCACTGATTACAAACAATAAGCAATTAAAATATAATAATTTTTTTTCAGCCCAGCCATTATTGTAAGTTTGTGGCCAATCTGTAAGGTTAATAGGTTAATGTTAGTTTGTGTTATTTATTCATTTTGGTAATGTTTCAGTTTTACTGTTAACAAACTTAACTGTTTATTTCAAGGTTTAAACACACTGAGTTTTTTTGGATAAACAGTGCGAGAGGCAGTGGTTCCATTTTTCAAAGGTACTCAGAGCAGAAGTGAGACTGACAGACGAACCGCTACATTGTATTATTCCTTGTTTTGCTTATTTTACCTCCTTACTGTGCATGCATTCCTGGCCTTGCCTTTGGGCTTCTAAAGTAGTTTCTCAAAAGTAGTTTACTGGTTCAAGGTTCAGCTGGTTGCCCCTGGCTGCTGGTGGCTTATGTCTCAATTTTGAGGCTTGTAACTGTAACTGTAACTGGATTCATTAATTTCAAGATATAGGCATCTTATGCAACTCATGCATTCGTTTCACATAAACAAAGAACATGTCAAACCAACCTTTGAATAAGTCAGATATTTCTGTTTGTCAGAAATGTAGCCAGACATTTTTTTCATGATAAGATCAGATTTCTGATGGTAAATGGGGTCAGTAGAAGTCATTTCGTTATCCCAGGGTTTCATTTGTCAAAGACCTCATGGAGGAATTTGAACCTGACGACCTTCAGCCAAACCTTTGATCCTTCTAGACACACTTGATCATGCTTGAGATGACTGATTTAATTTAGATTAAATAAAACAAAGCTTTCCTCACAAATAATATCCACCCAGACCCAAGAATGAACCCATATATTTTTTTTTCTTTCTGAGCTGTGGCCTTGTCTAATTGTGCTGAGGATTTACATCTCTTCTTGGACAAGGAATACATCCCTAACCTCACTCAGAGTGTTTGATGGGGATCCTACCCAAAACAATAACACAAGTTCATGAGAGAAATTCTCATGAGGAGGAGAATTGTTTCCTCCTCTCTACAGGGACTGTTTGAATTGGGTTAATTGGAACTAACCAAACCCAGATGCTACCTTTCCTGGTAGAACAACTCATTTATGAAACCAGCTGAGGACTTGTCTTCGAGACACAATACTGTTTTCTCTGTTGAGAGATATGAAAAGCCAGGAGAATATAAAACTGAGCCTCTCACATGTATAACTCAGCCATTCCACATGCTTTCTGACTGAACGTTGTAGTTCACCCATAAATGAAAATGCTGTCTTCATTTACTCACCTTCATCCAAACACAACTGGCATTATTTCTTCTATAGAACAAAAAAGAAGACATTATAAAGAATGTTTCAATTATTTACCCCATGCAGTGAAAGTGAATGGGGTCGAAAGCAACACTGTAACCCAATGAATTTTCATTGCATAGACAAAAAAAAACCTAAATGTGGCTTAAAAAGACTACCTACTGTATATTTGTTTGGTGTGTTCATAAGCTGTCTCCATTCTGGCTTCCTTGTGTGACAATGATGAGAAAAAAGACAAATAGCACATTAACACTCCTTTTCCTGAGGCCTTTAAAACCAACATAAGTGGAAAGCAGGTGAGAAGTTGGTTTACCAAGCTTCAACAGCTGATGTGTCACACACCGAAAAGGGTTCCAGCACTGAAATTCAGGGATTTAAGCTCCATCTCCACATCCAGATGTGAAATCAGCCTCACAGAGAGGTAGAGGAACATTCCTGTGGAGAGGCACTGGAGATGGTGAGTCATGGTTTTCAGAGCCTGACGCACCCAAACGACTAGCCACGATATAGGCACGTTCAGAGTTCAGTGGAAAACGGCTGTGTAGACTAAGAGAAAGAAATGATTTTCAATATGTTCTTGATCCTCCTGTCAGAGGTTATTGGTGCAACAGATCATACATTTAATTTTGCGTCAGGTGATTGATAGCATCAAGCCTAAACATATAGTTAGACACAAGCTTTAATATTCCATTCATTCTTTAGAGACCTCTTCTTTAAGTACATGTCTGCTCAGGCCAAACATGAGATCAGTCTCCATTTCCCATAATCAGCACCAGCTTCCTGTGGTGATACTCAAGTCTCTGCAGACCGGCATATTTTGAGTGACAGCTCTCCCTCCAGGGCTCCACCACAAATAAAGGAAATCAGAGGCCCCGCTCCATGGTTTGTTCCACAAATGTGCCCCAGTGCAGCTCTTTGACACACTTACCTAGAAATCTGTGAAGGTTTGCATGAATGCAATGGTGAGAGACATGTCTAAATCCCTAGCAGGATTCTTAGTATATAATGGGATATCACATCATTGTGTTTTCTAAAACACATAATTCTCCTTCATTCAAACAAAACTGCTGAGCTTTGATGAGTTCTGTGGTTTAAACATGATAATTTGTTAAACGAGGCTGAAAGTGCTACATGCTATTGGTGGGAGCAAAATTGAATTAGGCTTAGTTTATCAATAACATTCATCTTAGGTTACATTGTACATTATTTTGTAAAACCATATCCATAATCAGTCCACTAAATGTAAAACAATCCAATAGTGCTGAGCCAAAACTTTCCTCACTAGTATTAAATATCAATTTGTCAAGATTTAACCATTATTTATTAAATTAGTGAACAAAGATAATGAATTAAAGAGCGTGTTTCTCATTGGTTCCCACTTTTTTGGGAACAGAAATGCTCTAAAACGGCAGCTTTGCCAGACTGACTTTGCTCGCGAAATTGAATGTAGGGTCACAGGAAGCATGGGCGGGCCCAGGCTAATGTTTTTTTCGAAATTATCAATAAACATCACCTCCCCATTGCCAGCAGTTTATGTAATAGTTTACCCAAAAATGAAAATTCCATCATAATTTACTCACCCTCAAGTAGTTCTGTGTGAATTACTTTGTTCTGCTGAACACAAAGAAAGATATTCTGAAGAAAGTTTGTTTTGTTTTGGGTCACCATTGACTTCCATAGTATTTGTTTTTCTACTATGGAAGTCAAAGGTGATCAAAACAGCCTGGTTACAAACTTCACTCGTTACTTACTCACATGTATGAAATTAATAAGATTGCTAAATCGTACGTATTTTATGAGTTGCCAATTCATATGAATTTGTACAAATGACCTACACCCAACCCCGGTTGTATGTAATGATCAAAATGCATGTGTAATTTTTCTCAGATAAACTGTAAAAGTAAAGATCCAGAGGTGCTTTTAAATTTATGATTATTAAATTTCAACAACACTTTTGGGAAAAGTGTCAAAGAAATTAAGTGCTACTTCAATGCTACTAACGTAGCGCTTTGGGATACTGAGCTTTAACGAAAATATCTTAGAAACAAACACTCAAGAACCAGCATAGAATGTGTGAGCCGTTCCAATTTTTCAGAAATTTGCAGAGCACATGGGCCTGTAGTTGTGCCTTAGTGAGATGATGCAACACAGGGGATATGCATGTGAAATTAATGAAATACGACTGAAGGTCTCCTCCTCGACGCAGTGTTTAGACTGTCCCCTTTGCATTCCTAATTGGAACACGATTAGGACCTGTTGTTCTGTCTTGTGAACTTTTAAGAAGCATAAAACCATCAACACTCTTGCAAATTTAGTATACTCGACCATTGAAGCCAGCTTCTTTTTTTATTTTTCTCAAACTTTGCTGTTTTTGTAAATGATAAGTACAAATAATCTTAATTTATGAAGTGATTAATATAAACACTTACTGCCAAACTTATAAAATTTCTCAGCAATCTAAAGTTCTTTTGGGTGTTGTAAGCCTCCACAAACAGATTTACAAGCACTAAAAATACTATAAGCTCGAATAGTCACAAATAATCAGCCCTTCAGGTCACATGCTTATTAGACAGCTTTGAAAGGTCCAAATATCTGAAAACTGACACTGCCAATACCTGATGCAGTCTACTGGCTGTCTGAAGAGTTCAGTTTTAGGGTCAAGCTGCACATGTATTACTGGTTAAAACTAGCTCGGAGCACATCGTAAATCAGGGAGGGTGAGAATCTTCTTTTATGAGCGAGAGACAGAGCATTTGTACATAAGAACGGGAAGCCAGATCTCACTCAACAATTCCAGTAAAACTCAGACAATGCAGGTATTATTGAAAATGTATGAAAATTTTGTTTTTTTCCTTTTATCTCTGATGCTGTAAATGTCCAAGGGGAGAATCCTGGAAGAAGATTGGGTGCATCTGTCAAAAAATTTAAGTGAAAAAAGCGTTGCATGTGATTGTCTGGACAAGAAACGGTATAATTTACTGTAGTGCAATATCTGTTTATTCTCAGTCTTTTGATTTAATCATCCAGATGTCTGTTCAGAAGAAAAACATGGCATGCAGAATTTGCTGTAGCTTTATCAAAATATTTCCATTTACCAATCAGTTTGATCTGCTTTGACTTTTTAATCATCTCTTAAGTTTCACTGGCTTTAGTTTTACATCTTTTCAACATTATCTTGGCTGGTCGATCAGTTCAATTTCTTTAGCAATCAAACACTTAATCAAGGGTTGTGTGACCTAAACATATTTCTCCCAAACACTTTACATCTTCCAGTTATACTATAGTGATTTATTTTCGAGAGTAAAAATATATTTCATTTACCCTGCAAAAAAAATGTCTTAGCATTTTTGCCTTGTTCTCTAGAATAAATGTCTAAACATTCTTGAATCAATTATGTCACAAGTAATATGACTTAAGATATTAGCCTATGTCTTGTTTTAAGCTGTATTGTAAGCTTTTGGTTAAAACAAGTAAAAATATCTGCCAATGGGGTAAGAAAAATTATCCTAACTCAAAGTTTATTTTAGCAGTGTAGATATACATATGTATAAAACATACTGCATAAGGGATATTGATTACAGTTATTTTTTAAGATTAACTTTAAGTGAGTGTTAGATGATGGCAAAGTAATCTTATTGTTTAAAAAAATGGAAATGAACATTAAGTTTGAATTACACTATGCAAAAAACAGGGACTGAGTATAAAGCAACCTATAGTCCATAACAGACAGTACACCGACATCTGTTTGGATTATAGGAAGAGTTTATGCTGGATAAACGTTTATTTGACTTGGCTTGCTTTTAAATTGAGCTTCCACACCGAGGGGGGCCACAGCCATGTCGGCACGTTTGCAGACTCCAGGCAGTCCCCTCATGATCAGAGTCTTCTCATGCTCTCAGAGGCAACATCATCAGGCTTTATGGTATTTCAGCAGAAAAACCTGTGTTTTATTCACAAAACCGCAAGAGTGTTTTTGTAAACTTCCTCCTCAGTGTCTTGATGCACTGAACAGACCTCCTAGTTCTCAAGTATGTGCCATCAAATCAAACATTGCCAGTTTCGTTCAAAAATGATGCAAGCTTTGTGCGGTTAGAGGAGAAAGATTGAAGTCTCTAATTATGCTGTCTTAAGTACAGAACGCGCTAAAGCAGGACACAAGGATGGATTTTTTTTCCAGCTGTCTAACAGGCGAACAGGTTTAAGAGGCACGATGGAGATGCGTGTCGAGAGCCTGCAACTTTGCCCCAGATCCAGTGACTCAGGAAAAGCCCTGGAGAGAACTCCCAAAGCTGTGGTGAGGTCCACCAGCAGAATATGATTACTTTAACATGCTGGGAGTCCCAACCCCCTCTTGAAAAGCACTTTGTCCAGTACAGGAGAGGAAACAAGACAGCAAAACACTGTCAGGCATTGGTGACTCAGGAGAAACTAAACATTTTTTCTTTTGAACTGCTACCTGTAATTTTAGTTTTCTAATAGTCTATTTTATCAACTCAGCCTGTTCAAAACTTCATCCCAGTGTTATCCATCATATACTGTTTATTTTAGCATCCAGTGATCTTGTTTGCATCTTGGCTTGATATGTTTTTGTGATTATTCTCTTCCCTGCCCTTGTTTGAAAGGGAATAAGCCTGCCTTAAATAATGAACATCTTGCATTTGTGAATACAAACTTGTTTTTAAGCTTGACTCAGTATTATCCGATATTTAAAGTTTCTTTCTTTTGAAGTTCTTGGCTTTTAAATATACAGTGACAGAAAACATTCGGATTACAAATCATGATGGTTAAAAAATATGAAGTTGTCCATTATTTAACAGTTATGTAACTGAGCAGTACATTTTTCGTTCTCATACAAAGACTTCTCCTTTGTAAAAAATGACAAAGCCCCCTCAAAGATGGACAACATGACTGAACAAGCTAAAATAAACAGTCAGAAATGGATAATTGTTTATGTTAGGAAGTTTTAAAGCTGATGACTTAATAAAGTAGCAAAAAAAAAAAGTTAAGTGCACTGCTCACCAGCTTTCTGGTTTTGAAATGCACACTGAATGGAGTACACATCTGTAAGACATTACAGTCTGCGGATATAAACAATAGGAAACGTTATCTTTCTAGTGTCTGTCTTTTAGTGAGGGAGCTTAACACAATAAATAAAAAACATTAGAGTTGCTTTCCATTCTCCAGGACCTTAGGGTCAGATCATCGCACAGGATTGCTACTTATTCTGAACCTGTGAGGTCATCACACAGGACATGCCAAGCTCCTTCCAAGCAGCACAGGAGACAGGCCTTGAGATATCATTAAAACCAAAGTCCTCGGTGGAAGCTGAGAGTTCCAGGAGCAGCCTTGGAAAGCTCCAACATTCCCTTTAAAGTATAGCTTGCTTTTCTTCAATCACAACGTGATTAGTTGTCAAAGAGAGGTGCCAGACTGTTGAAAGAACTCAAAATGGTGCACCAATAACATCATCCTCAGATCGTATTTCATCAAAGAATTCTTAGCTGATTGAATGATCCAGAACCAGCCAGCAACAGACACACTTCATATTTTGGAGTAGACTACAGTACCTTCGTATTTTGGTGAAATGGAAAACCTGTTGACAGAAAACCTAAAGCTCCATTGATGTTCCTGGTTTGTTGTGTCTCCACTGTGTTCTCTCAAGGGAAGGATAAATCTCGATGCTTGGATGATTTGAATTTTAGGAAGCTGAAGGAAAAATACAAGATGTCCCCATCCTGTTCTGCACCTGTGGAAGTAAGAGCTGTACGTCATGTTTTCCAGACAGAAATAAATTAATTTCTCTTCAGATGCTACTTTCCAGAGAAACACACATGCACGTAATCACTCACACACTGTTCTGAAACATTTAGATGGTACAAACCAAATAAACTCCGGGCCATGTTTAGACTAGACGGTCACTTGCTTAAATCTGAAGGGAAAATAAATAAATAAAACACTGTTATGATGACCCAAACATATGTTAAATAAACTATATCAATATGTAAGCATTTTGGAATGCCAAAATGAAAGGTAGCTACGGCTGTTACTTAAAGAGAAATCAATCTGTTATGGGAGCTGAATGAAATCACCATTTACTGGCATCAGCACTTCGAGTCTGATTCTGCTGGGCCCCTGGAATCATCCAGAGCTGCCATTAACATTGTTGCTGCCATAAAGCTTTCACTGCACTCTTCCCTGCTTTCTCCCGGGCCAATGTCTCCCCGTTTGCACACGGGAAGATTTATAGCTATTTGTTTTGTCCAACATTTTAAGATAAAAACAGCTATATCTCTATCAATCACCACTGCTGCTGTGGAAGAATCCAGATGATTTTTTTTTCTGGCTTACTTTGGGGAGAAGAGAAATTTTCCATATGATATTCGAATAAAGAAAGAAAGGGGGGCAAAGGAATGAGGGATACTGGAGTGTGAGAGAAAGGGACGAGGAATCATCCGCAGACTTTTAGCGAGTTCAGACCAAACCAGATGTTTTTTTCTACCAGACAGAGGATCACCAAGATCACCGCAGGTGTTTTCTATTTTAGCTTTCTTGAATACAGAGTCATCCTAGAGTTGACACTAGGATAACATATCACAAACATACCGGGACATCCATCTGTCATCGCAAGCTCAGAAACCACAGAAGAATGTCACTAGAGAACAATAGAGAACCATTGAAATTAGATATTATTTGCAATGGCTGCAAATGCGCCTTCTTTTCTTACTCTTTCCATCAGTTTCCACATAGTTTGCTTTTGTCTTGTCAAATATAGTCCAATGGCCATTTTCTGGAATATCCATCCAGTACAGAAGTAGCTGTGAACATCTGTGGTCAGGAAACCGGGGTCTCCACAACGGCTTTTGAAAGCCCTGATATGGAAACAGTGAGCAATAATGATTTTCCTCTAGAGCAATTGTGTTGTGAAATATGAAGACAACTCAAAAGGATTTGGGCCAATAAGAGCTCCCTTGATAACTCCGAATTAGTCTGTCAGTGTCTCGTGGAACTCTCTAGCCTCTCTATGGAAATCTTAGAGATAGTTTTTCTTGGTTTGGCAGTATGCACAAATAGTAAGATCTAGCCATACACATATATAATTGTCAAAGTCCTCAGATAGCAAATTCAATTCTTCATTACCCAGAATAATATGGAAGATTGCAAGAGAACAGTAAATATCATTAAAATAATGGCATATAGTTTGTGCATTTGCACAATAATACATTTTATAAATGTGTAAATATTATATCTAATTTATAATAATTAATTTTATTTAGAATTATAAGTAATATCTACATCCTTACCATAAGCAGTGATGTTCTTATAATTCATTTTAGGTTAACTAGACCTGTTTTTGATAATGGCCGTACTGTTTAAAGAGGTTCACACAGAACGTTTTTTTTGCTGTGCTTAGTTTGTTTTTCTATATTTGACAATTTCCAGATTTCACCAGATTTCGATGTAGTCTTTCTCATTCTTCAGCTCCGTGTCTAGCACAAGGGTGCATTTGTGTGAACATTTCCATGGGTAGTGCTGTAAATAACTCCTAGCTGTCACCCATGGAGATATTATTTTCTTAAACTCCACATAATATTTTCTTCCAAATCAGTGTTGTGGCAAACATACTGAAGATTAACAACCAGACAGTCAACGTGACATAAGGGCTTTGCAGAAATATCACCTGCAATTAATTTGCTCCCTCACTCTCCAAATTTTAGTTCCAATATATTTTAAATAACTATGTATGGCGTGAACATATTAGTGGCAAAAAAGAAATGTTTGCAAGACCGTGTAAATCTAAGATAAAGATGACGTTACATATAAGTAAGACTGACAGATATTTGAAACGTCAAACACATTAAAAGGCCATTCAAGTGAGCACTTGATTCCGTAGGCAGTTTTATTACTAGAGCAAATGAAAATGACCTACATATGCTTCAGACCTTGTGTATTAAAGCATTTGATTTGGCTTGGCTCATTCTGACTTTGAAGGGGATCACATCAGTCCAGAATCTGGCTTTATAATTATTGTCGTACCATGCATGGCTAAGGTGCTGGCATACCAGCCCTGGCTGAGGACAAACTCTCGGTATCATTAATGAATAAAACAGAGACCGCAGTTCATAAGAATGAAGAACCGTTACAGCTAAACTGAGCTGAATTCACAGAAATACAAATCCATGCATGGAAATCATACACGTATTGCATGACACATGCTAAACAGATACCTTTGTCATACTGCATACTTTTATGCTGCTCCAGAAGAACATTTGCAATTCAAATGACTGAATTATCATGTGAGGCATTGTAAGACAATCGGTCGAGCGGGATCAGCAGGATTTGCGGAACCACTGCTTCGGGATATTTTTAAGTCTGTTCCATGATTCTCTGTCAAGTCTTCCATATCTGCCTCAGTTAGACTACATGAAGTTGCCTGATCTATTCACAGTCGCGCAGACTATCTGGAAATAATCAAACTGAGGAAAACAACACTCTCATATAGAACATCAAGCCATCCTTGAATGGCTACAGGCAAACAGGGAAAAACAGGAAATATCATGATTTGAGACTTCTCAGATCAGATTTCCTGTTTGAGTACTGCAACGTGGGCAGTCCTGCAGTAACATATATCTGTCTCGTGGTGCCAATTTATGGTGTGCAGTCTTTGGGGAAAATACGAGGGGGCTGTCAAAACACTCGAAAGCTTGTAAAAGGTCAAAGGTCATTAGTGCTTTCATCCAATAGGAAAAACCTTCAGATTTAATCAAAGGGTTAAGGCCGTAAAAGTAGCATGTTGTCTGTAATAATTTACATTATTGCATTTTACGCATGCAGTATTTCTTCTAGCTTTATTGTTTTTTGCTTTTCTTTCAGCTCACTAGACCACACAAATAAGCCGGTCCTACATTTAAAATTCGCTTTCTAAATATACGCTTAGAGATAAACATATGTCTGTGTTTAAAAAGGACTCCTCAGAATAACCCCTTATTGAAAGCGAGGGTGAGCTGGCTAATTGGCATTTTGAAGTCGCGTGTAATAGCAGGGTGAGTTTGGGGCACTGACCACAGCTCTGTTTCAGAGGTACTAATCATAAACTAAGACTGAAGGGGAAAAGTAGAGCACTTTTATTAGCTGTAATAAAATATTTTTCAAACAAATAGCCAAAAGCCACTTTTTCAGCCAAAGGTGTTATCAGTTTCATAAGCAAATACGTCAAAACCAATTTTGTCCTCAGAACATTTTCGATTAACAGATAATGGAAGAAAATCATTATCATGATACTGCAAGATGAGCTTAGCATAACATTGATATGTCAAATGTCTCAAATGATATGAGTATCAAATTGACACATCAAGTGAGTATTTGGGATACCTTTATTTTGGAGTATATGACACGCACGTGTTTGGCGTGCATAAAATAGGCTACGCTAGCCTGGCTTCCGTGACTATAAAGCTCATACGAGCTTAGTCTGGCCAAGCTACCTTACTACCCGCCTTCTGGGAGGCGGGCTTAACCGCACAAAGATGTTGACCCAGGGACACGCGGAACTCAGCAAAATCAGGTTCTGCGGGCTTGCCCGGCATCCATCAGATGCCTCTGTATACTACTGGACAAATCTACAACCAATCAGACCACTCATTCCGATGACGTATGCGTAGCAACGGAACCTAAAGACACCGTAACCTTCATTAAAGCAGTAGGAAAATGTCTTTACTTACTTGAAATAATTCTGCTCCATTTTCAAAGAAAACATGTCATGAAAAAGTTCTCAAAACAACTGCAACAGCAGAGTCGAACAATTGTTGCTGCTCGGTACACACCATGTTTGAAAAGGTTCTCAGATGCAGAACTGCTGCATTTACCCCACAATCCTACCCATCACATGGCATAAACACAACAAAGCCAGTTTTTTTTTTTTTATCTATACAACGAGTTTTCGTTTTTATTCGATGCATTATCAATCTGCATTATTTTATGACATTGGGCATCTAAACAAATACAAAGACTTTTTGTTCCACTTGAGTTGTCTTGATAACATTGTGTGTGCTCTATGTTAAATCATGTTGTCGCTCGCACATAGTCCAAATATGAGCACGTTTTGGAGCCTCTTTAAAAAGCACTAGAATTTATAAAAGACATGTGGGGAGGTATAAAAGGTTATGAGATGAGTGAATTGATGCAGCGTGTTCTGCTATCAGGCAATGTAAGTTCAGCTAAGGACGTCATGTCAGGGTAATGAATATCTTTCATTCATCTGACAAAGGCTATCGTCCAAGGTGATTCTGCTGAGGAAACATGCAAGGTAGCGTGATGTTTCAAACATACTGCCAGTTGCGAAAGAATGCGCTGACAATGCAGTCCAAACCTAAAATCATTTTCCAGTACCATCTGTAGACAGAGGCCTTCTTTTCTGTAAATGTTTTCCTTTTCATCCCCTCTGTCTCCAGAGCTTATCCCAGGGTTGGGAGTATTAGCACCCAAATAGTCATACATTGCGGTTTACTTTCATTTATGCTGCTCTCTGCTGTGCTTTTGGCTGCTTTCCTTTTCCAATCTGAATAGACGGTATATGTCAGTTTGTAATGTTTTATTTAACATGCATTTTAAACCGATACATTTGTTTTGTTCACCGCAATTACGGTAAATATGGAAACATAATTAATTCTATCTTGCACAGGAAAACATTTTCCAGTTTAGATAAATTTGTCCAGGAAAATAGATGACTTCTACAGATGGAATTCTGAATTGCTCCCAAAATAAACGTTAAACTTTTTGTCAGAACAAAAAGAAAGCGTTCATGACAGAAATTGGTTGGAGATGTTTGAAACACATTATGTAGCGGCTTTATGGACTAAACATGAATTTATTGCGCAAAAGGTGGATTCAAATTTCACTAGATTAGATAAGGTTCAGTGCATTATAAAAGACATTTGGTTAGATGAGTTCATATTCCATGTAGTGTATTTGTGGTCTGATCATTTTAATAAGGATACAAATTATGGCCAATTTTTAACCTCAAACTCTTCGTGATTTTACAGCAGAGGTCTGTTTTACTGCACTGTGAGGAGATCGTAAAAGTTAGCCGTTTAACAAAGGTTATGTCAAAAGCTCACAAGCAAAGTAATTTGGCAAATAATGTTCTGACTTTTAAATTGCCTGGTTAATTACTTGGTCATAAAACAAAGCATGTTTTCAAACTGATTACGCAAAATGTACAAAATACAATTCTTGGACACATTTTTGTCAAAATAACCCATAAGCCAAGATCACATTAGCTAAAGCTTAGGTAAAGTGCAGTCATGTCCTTTGAATGTTAATATCTGTCATTACAAGGCACTCTGTTATACTTGATTTGGAAAGGTTGGTCACACCATCCAGCCATAATTTCCTTTTAAGCTGTGGTGCCATTTTGCTAAATTTTGGGAAAATTATACATTTTAGTGGAGTAGCCTACTTTTTTGTAGTAGAGGCTTTAGTAGGTATAGGCTAATTCAACTCAATTTTTCATGTCAATGCATTGAATTTATTTAGTGCGTAGACTTGAAATTAGCAGGAAAACGTACAGTCAGCATGTCATTATCGCAAAATAACCCCCTCAGTTCATTATCCCCTACTTAATTAATGTTTGCTGGTGAAGTTATACGTGCCTTTATGTAGACCCTTGTACACAGCATTGAACACAGTATGGAAAAACTTACCATTTTGGGATATATCTGTTTTCCACAGCATTCTCTGCCAAGCCTAATGCTTCTTATTACCTCATGAGAGAATGCAATTCACCAAACCAAGCTATAACTGGACCCCAGGGGGACTCGTAGATTTATTGAAGAAAGGCCTGGTTTTTGAGCCAAGAGAAATAACTTGGCAATTAAGTTCTATTTTTTGGGGATTTTGGGAAGTGACCCCAGTAGGCAATGTGGTGGGAATGAGTGGGATTACCTTGGATTGGTGCAACTTCAATGCACCTCCTGCAGTGCAAGAAATAGTCTTTTTAGCAGAGCAGCTTTAACCAAAGATGAGGTTTATCAGCAAGTTTGCAGTGAAAAATGTCCGATAACTGAAATGCTCATGTGACTTGTTTGGTTTTATGGCTCCATGATGCCTGTTTCCCTCTCTGCAGGATTCCACAGTGGTTCTGTGAACCTGCACGTCACAAACAGGGAGCTTGGGCATTGCGGTGAGGCAGGAGCGAAAACAGGCAGCCTTCAAATTAGCTTTAAATGTCAAGTGAAGTATGTTACACGTTTTATTTGTGCACATGATTAACGGCCATTACAAAGGTTGGTTTTCCAATGAAACTGTGTCCAGTAAAAACTCATAAGAAAATCTCACTCTGCTGGGAATCCCATAGGCCTGTCATAGCAACCGTTCTCGAGCATCCTGTTCTCATTTTCACACTTAGGTCACCCCACCCTGGCACCCAGAGGCAAATCCCTGGCTCTTCCATGCTCTTATTTATTCTAACCCTCTTGCCAAAGAAAAAATGTGAGAGAAAGAGAGATAGAAGAAACGGGAGATCTGTAATGTATTACACATGGCACATTAAAGAAGAGCCAAGCTTGTAAACAGACAAAAGGAAGCGTTGGTGGATCAAGTATATACGTTTAGTTACATCACTTTGTGGTCTTTGACACCTCCCATGACATTAAATGAGCGGTCATTTTAGAATTTTATATTACTAAAATTATTTCGCATTACAACTTATTGACTTCCATAGTCTTTTTTTTTCAAAACTATGGAAGTCAATGACTACCAGTGATTGGAAGCCAACATTCTCCAAGATATCTTCTTTTTTGTTCAACAGAAGAAATAGAAACAGCACAAGGTTTGGAATGACACAAGGGTGAGAAACAATGACAGAATTTACATTTTTGAGAAAACTAGTTCACTTCATGAATTTACTGCAAAATATTGCAAATTTGACTGGACCAGCAATATGGGAAGCATTTCTCCTCTGTTATTAATCTCTGTTTATTTTACCAGCCTAACTATGCAGGAATGTATGGTTAATAGCACTTTATATATATTTAGCAATGTTTTTTCCCCACAACCCTATCAGAACAGATCTGTGACCCATTTTTGGGTCGCGACCCATTAGTATGGAAGCCCTTCTGTAAATATCACTGGTGTTGCATTACGGTTTAAAAGCAGCGAGCATGTGTTCATTTTTCCATCTACGGATCTAATTCTGACAGTTTGTGCTGCAGCACAGAAGACTCAGGAATTTCCTTATTTTCCATGTGGAAAGGCCGACTCATGAAAGCCAATACTCCAGTGGAATACAACTCATTAAGTCAGGCTTTCTTTATACAAGCCATGTGGCACTCTTGAAATGGACAAGGTTCACATCAAACTGGACAGAACTGACCGGCCACCATGTCACGTTTTATGTGTGTCTGCTAGTGCCACTCACTGGCTGTAGCAAATGTGTCCAATATTTTCTTTTCAATATGAGCTTAAAGGTACACTCAAAATTTACAACATGTGTAAATATACTCAAAGGGTGGTGTTTCAAGATCTTTGGCACATTAATATTCTTTGCAAAAGCAAACAACAGAGCGGTTGCACTGGTTATGTTATGAATTCTGCAATTGATCTCCATCACGAACGATCATAAAATTTCTGTTTAAACTTGATCAGAGCAAGGCTTTCATTTAAAAGGAACACCAGATACATCAGAACACTTTTCAAGGTAATGCCAAGCTTTTTCAATCAGGTTTGCATTAGCAGAATTCAGTCCAGTTCTATATACTGGCTTATTCTAATCACACTTGGGCTTTTTTACAGTAGTAAGCAGCAAAAGCAAAACAAATTCACTCTAAAAGGCCCAGTGAGATCCATAAAAAACTTTGGGTGACAAGGGGGCTTACGGGACTGAGGCTGGACAACAAATTGAAATTGAGAGGAATGATGCCTGCACATACAAAGATTTTATTGCCACTTTGACCACAAACCCACTGACTCATAGGCCATTTTTGTCTCTATAGGAAAAATGGTCACATTACTCAAAGCTTTGTCAAGCTTTGTACTCGTCCTCAGTAGTGAACTCTGATTGAAGGAACTTCAACTTTCACTGCCATTATGCTTTTATATGGATTCAAAATCAGCATTAATTACATAATTAGTCATCCTGTGTGTTTATCCTATCTCCGCTCTTAAATAATAACTGTTAGAAATGTATTTAGAAAACCCAGCTGTTCTAATCCTAAGAGATACTCTGTATAAAAACGATTACTGTAACACAGCTTGAAGGAAAAATTAACATGCATCTCTTTTTATCCTATATGCTAATATGCAGTGGAAATAAGGAGACCTATATTTTCAGTTGAAAAGGTTTTTCCACCTAGATTCCTGTAACCAATTCCAAAAGCCCAGTGCTCAGAATTCAGCTGTGACCTCGCATCAGCCTTCGAAAGTGTCCCTGTGGGCTGATCATCACCCGTTCCTTCACAACAGTTGTTCAGCACCTCTGCTTTAGGCATTATGGGTCAACACTTCCATTGGAAAAGCAAGAAAATAAACATGATTTATTTCTTTAAACTGATTTTCATTATGTTCCAGCAATCGTGAGGCCCCGCTGAGCAGTTTCTCCAAACTTCTGGAAGGAATATTCTTATTTTACAGCTTTTAAAGTGATCTATCCATCCACTTATCCATCTATCCATCTATCTATCTATCTATCTATCTATCTATCTATCTATCTATCTATCTATCTGTCTGTCTGTCTGTCTGTCTGTCTGTCTGTCTGTCCATCCATCAGTCAAACAAGTTTATTACAAGAAACTATATAAAATAAAACTGTCTGTGACTGCCCTCTAGTGCTCAAGTTTAGTGAGATGAGTAAGGTATGTTGTATGGAGGACATAAAATAACTTTTATTAGAATTTGTCATAATTCACACATTTACTTACAGTTCAGCTATTAAACTCTGCTAGCAGAGTTGCTGTTCTTTCTCACAAAGTGCAGCTTGATAGGCATACATTATATCCATTAACTTCAACAAAACGATTTCAGAACCACCGGAAATGAAATGTTATAAATATAATCAGAGCTTTTACAACTGATTCTTGCTTATCATATTTTTCAAAGAAAATATTCCATATCTACTGTAATAATAAAATAGAACGTCTTCAAAATCATGCTCACCCCTATTCCCGACATACTCTGTCCACACTTACATCTTAGTTTGATATCTTCTCGTAACTATAACCACACTCATTAAACCATAATAACATGAAAACTAACCAAGTCTAAACTTACTTTAACCATCTTCATGTTCACTTTTCACTTATAACCTTCTTCACTTACATATTTCATCTAAATATCCTTCATTCGTGGATCTGTCTAAACCTCAGTAAAAGAACACCAGGATCTACATGATGTTCATAAATTAAATTTAAAAAACAAAAGTAAGGAAGACAGAAATGTCAGATTACATTGTTCCTGACTTTGCAGCAGCTTGATCTGTGATGGCCCGGTTTTCACTCATCTGTCTTGCGGTGGATTCATCAGCATGAGACTGGCTCATAATGGATTGTTTCTTGGTGGACTGGTTGGTGATAGACTGACTTGTGGTTGAGTGGGAAGCAACAGACTGTGACGTGATGGATTTTGTGGTCTTGGCCTGCTTGAATGTGGTGTGAATTGTCTTCTTTCTCTTGACCTGGAGGATCTCCATAGCATCAGGATTGACTCCTGGCTGTTGGAACTCCTTTGTGGTCTCCGTCTGCTCGGTGGCGGATTGCTCTTGCTCCTGGAACACCTGTCTCTGGAGCATCTGAAACAGAGGAAATTGAGAAAATGCCTTACGACGGAGGGAAAATATAGACAGTTTGGTACTGTTGTAAAAACGTCAGAAGTATGACAACTGCTCTGTTCCAAAACCTAGTGTGCTGCATACTGAAGCAGTATTTGAAGTCACACTCCTGACTCATGGGCCATAGCCTTAGACCTTGCCAACCTTACCTTAGCTACTTTCCAATACCAAACTCTACTGAAATCAGTTGTGAGTCACATAAACAGTGATGTAAGTGTAACTTGTGAAGCTGCTTCCTAAGCAGAGGATTTCAAACCGCTCACTTATGTTCCACGATAGTTAGCATTAAGCTAGCAAGGAGGCTAACTAGGGTATAAAACTGAGCAAATATGTCTTATTTGAAGACATTGAGATGTCTCACCATTAGCTGCTGATACTTGGCAATAGCCTCGTCAGTAGTTACTCCGTCAGCAAGGCCCAGTTCTGCTGCACGGCGGGCCATTTCTGCCTTTAGAGAGCCTGGTGGGGTCCAGCCCACACCTTTAATCCAGTTCAAATCGGATTTGTAGTTCACCTGCAACCCCAGAGGTCAAGACCATTAAACTATGCTACATGAGGAAAACAATAAGCAAGGACGAGCAAACAATTCCTATTTTGGGTGCATTTTACCAAGTGTCATTAAGTCACTGCAATGATTTGTTTTTACAGGCAAACAGAAAAGTACTTGCCACTCATTAGCATACAGTGGCGTCATTACAGTTTGTCATAAATCACTGAATAATCCCAAAACCATTTCTCACATCGCTCTGCAGCTGGTAGGCTTGTTTGGCGTGTTTGACATTGAGCTGATTAGGATCACAGGTGTAGTCATGAAGATGTTGGCGGTAGTTGTGGTTGCTGAGCTGAGCCTGGCTCTTCTTAGCATGCAGGAACTCAGGCTGGTCGCCATGGATCTTAAACTGAGAGCGTGTCTCTTGAAACTGCTTCTTGTACTCGTTGTTGCTCTGAAGCTTCCCTACAGCCAATGAGTGCATGATCTTGGGGTCATCCTCGACACTGAGGAGCCCCACCTGCTGGCCTTTCCCTTTGACAAATTCCTCCTTGTAGCGGAACTGAGAAGAAACGGTAACAACATTTATTCGATTACAATTCCAAAGCTGGGTTTTTTGTTCACAAGTTTACATTTTGGCAAATAAACCTTTGGATTTTGACTTACATCACTAGCAATGTCTCTAGAAGCCTTGGCTGTCTGGAAGGGAATGGCATCTAACCTGAGGTCGTAACCTAAAGACATTACCTGCTCACCTGATTTTTTATACACTTTCTGCAAAATTAAAGCAAAAAAAGGGACACAGAGAATGTTAAAGGATTTACACTACCACTCAAAAGTTTATCAACTTTAATGTTTTTTTATGTTTTTGAAAGAAGTCTCTTAAATGTTGCTTCCTATTATATATACAGTGAAAGAAGTGGTTTTGTGTAATATTATTATTATTATTTTAAAATGACTTATATATATA
>JAUYWG010000046.1:12454009-12480280 GCA_034779775.1 Enteromius afrohamiltoni | reverse complement strand
TATATATATACACACACACACATATTTAAATGCAATCTATTGTGAGCTTGGCAAATTTATTTCAAAATAATAAAATGGAAAAAAGTCATTTTAAAATAATAATAATATTACACAAAACCACTTCTTTCAGAGACATTAAACACATTTTGTAAGAGTACCAAACAACATCTGGCTTACATCGCTAATTTGCTGAGCATTGATCTTTGCTCTGATGAAGTCAGGGTGATCAGCATGTAATGTGTACTTGTGCTTTGAGTCAGAGTCTCCAGACTTATACATTCTCTGAAACAGGATAAACCTCTTGTTATTCACATCTCACAAAACCGCTACTGGCAACACACATTGGTATAGGAATTCTGGGTGAAATTTACCTCACTACACTGCATGTAGCTGTTCTTTGCGTGGACGATATCAGGTGAATCGGCAACTTGAGTAAACTTCAGACTGTCAGGATGTTGGCGATACTTCTTCTACAAAAAAAGTATCTGTTATTAACCATGGCTTTATGTGGTATGATTTTATTACAGTATGCTAGAAATAATACAACCATTAAGATAAAACAACACTGTGTTTACTTTACCAATATGAGTGAAACATGATATTTAAAAGAAAAAAGTATGTTATACATTGCTATACTTGGAGTGTAAAAATTGGGCATTCCATACCAGAAAAATAGCTAAATCGCAATTCTGCATTTTGTTAACATTATCGAATAGCCTGTGGGATGGCAGCATAAAAGTGAAGTTGGTTGTTTTTTGGTGTTAGATGCCTTTTTGCATTTTGAAAAAATGTGCATGGTTGAATAATTCAGAATAAGACCATGAGCTTCAGTGAACAAAGAAAACAGACTCAATTTTGATTCCATGTTAAGTGTGACTTACATCACTAATGAGCTCTCCAGCTTTCTTTGCATACTCCAGCTGGGGAGCACCTACGGAGTCCCACGCCACTCCCTTCATGAAGTTCAGATCTGCTTTGTATACATTCTTTGAAAGATAAAGAAGAGACGATTATAGTGTTTGCTCTATGAAAGCAAAACTCAAGATTGTTCATCTTTTGTAGTCTTTCTCACCTGGCTCTGCAAGTCATATGCCTTTTTGGCCCATTGCACCTTTATATCATCAGGTAGGGCTGTGTAAGAGTGTATGTGTGTCTTGTAATCCTGGTCGCTGGCTAAGGCCTGGGCTTTCTTGGCATGAACCAGGTTCACCATGTCTAGAGGCAGCTGGTATTGGCCACTAACAGAGACGGCGTCTTTGCGATAATTCTGGTCACTCTGCAGACGACCCATCTCTAAACAGTGCATTAAGTGAGAATCTTCATGAACACTGCGAGCTCCAATGTGCTTGCCCTTCTCTAAGGCATGGCTGTGCTTGTACTGGACCTATCAGGGCAAAGAAGGTGAACATGTGAACTGAATGTAGTAACTGTTGGTCTCCACAAAGTTACTGTAGAAGCATGATTGCTTCAATATGTATATTAATGCATGAGTGTTGTTTTTGACCATAGATGTTTATGTGTGTAAATTTAGAGAGGGTATTCTTACATCACTAGCAATGCTGGTGGAGGCTTTAGCAGCCTGGAAGGGGATATCCTTCATGGTAAGTTTATAAC
The DNA here is from genome assembly GCA_034779775.1 of Enteromius afrohamiltoni. NCBI lineage: Eukaryota > Metazoa > Chordata > Actinopteri > Cypriniformes > Cyprinidae > Enteromius > Enteromius afrohamiltoni. Next base: position 12,478,666 of record JAUYWG010000046.1, on the reverse strand, counting down.
CCTGAGCTCTTAGCGTATGCCAGGACTCCTTGTATTTCACCTGAAACAAAAATAAAAAATGTTTAAACTTTTCTTCTCTAGTGTCTTGGATGCAGGTAGCTGCTTCTTTAGAATACACTTAAAATGAGCAATCTGGTTTAAAACCAGGGATTTTTATATGGTGTAGCAATATCCATAAACACTAAAATAGACTTGGAAGGCTCATCTTACATCACTGAAGTTAGCAGCGTTAATCTTGGCCTGGGTGATTTCAGGTCTCTCGGCAGTAATGGTGTAGTTGTGCCTGAAGTTCTCTCCCTTTTCTTTGTACAAACGCTAAAATAGCATCAGACCACAGGGCATTATAATATCTGTTTTACTGGAAATCACAAAATACAAAGAATATTGGCAATGTTCTCTTACCTCATTAGTGATCTTGTTACTGGTTTTAGCATGAACAATATCAGGAGAATCTGTGACGGATGTGTGTTTGAATGAGTAAGGCTGCTGGCGATACTTTTTCTGTTAGAGGAAAGGAAACATACAGTATAATAAAAACTTATATAAACAAATACAATACACAGTAAAAATATGGAATCTGTAAGATTTTTAAAGCTTTTGGAAGAAGTCTCTTAAGACTGCATTTATTTTAAAAGTACTAAAGTTATAATTTTGTGCAATATATTTTCTATTTCTATTATAATATTTTTTTTCCTGTGATGGCAAAGATGAAATTTCAGCAGTCATTACTCTGGTCTTCAGTGTCACATGCTCCTTCAGAAATAATTTGAATATGCGGCTGGTGCTTATGAAACATTTCTTATTATCAATGTTAAAAATAGATGTGCTCCTTGATATTTTTGTGAAAACTGACACATTAGAAAGAATAGAAAGAACAGCATTAAAAATCTTCTGAAACATTTTATAAGACTGTTGTTGTTTTTCCTTATGGAACCCAAACGTGTAAAGCAGATGAAAATGCTGGATCAATCCATTAATATTTAAATAGGCAATCATACCTCGCTGATTAGATCTGTGGCCCGTTTGGATCCCTCAATCTGTAGAGCACCAGCGGCAATCCAGGCCGCACCACGAAGGTAGTTCAGATCAGAGCGGTAGATTTTCTGTTGTGTAAATAAAATATGTTCAAAAGAATTCAACTTTAAGCAAAAAAGTATTAGTTATAGCAGTGAAAGTATTGAATAATCCATTACCTCACTCTGCAGTTCATATGCTCTCTTGGCAGCCTGCACTTTGAGGTCATCGGGCAGTGTTGTATACCTGTGCAATGTAAGTCTATATTCCTGATCGCTGACCAGAGACTGAGCCTTTTTAGCATGGAGCACATCCAACATATCCATTGGTAGATGGAACTGAGAGTGCACCTTAGAAGAGTCCTTTTTGTATTTGAGCTAAGGAAATAGAAAGCTGATTAATCACTTGTGTATGACCTCTCAAACTAATATTTCTGGTACTCTAAATCCTTTAGCCCTGCTCAATTTGGTGGAATACTCACATCACTCTGTATACCTGTAGCATGCACAGAGTGAGCAATGTTTATGTCATCCTGTAGTCCCTTTAGCCCAATCATCTTGCCTTTTGTCTTCTCAAACTGTGCCTTGTATTTTTGCTGGAGGCAAACAATTATACAGTTAGACTTTTAGATATCAAAATAAACTGCCGTTCATCTGTTGTGTACAAAATTCTCACATCACTGAGGATTTCTGCAGAAGATTTGGCTGCTTGGAATGGAATAGCATCCAATCGCAACTTGTAGCCACCATCTCTGATCTTTCTCCAGGAATCTTTGTAGTGTGACTATATAGAAAAGAATTCTACTTTTAGCAGTTTAATGTGGAAATTTAATTGTTTGTGCGTGTGTTTAATAGTTTCTGAAACGCAAAAGCAGTGTGTGTAATGGATTCTCACCTCGCTGATGTTCATGGCATTGATCTTTGCCTGCACATGCTCTGGAATATCTCCAGACAGCGTGTACTTGTGCATTTCATTCTCCCCTTTCTCTCTGTATAATCTCTGTCAACATAAAGATATCTCACATGTTCACAATCTTTTTAACAGTCGTTTCTAAATGCAAAGCATATATTCAGAGAAAGAATCATTTATATAAATGAAGACATACATCAAGAACAAGTTTGCTGCTTATTTTGGCCTGGACCATCTCTGGTGTATCCTCCACGCTGGTAAACTTCAGAGCACTTACATCCTGTCTGTATTTTTTCTGGAACAAACACAACACATGGCAAAGATTTATACCAACTGTCAGTGCTGGGAGATGTAGAGTGTGTTTTGAATTTACTGAACTATCTTTTTGGGTGTACAGCCCCCAAGGTTTTTCATTTCAAGGACAATATGGTCATTTCACTATACCTTTAAACAGATGTGTAATTGAAATGCTTACCTCAGACATATGCTTCTCTATATTAGCTAAGTTTAACATCTATAATCAAAGGGAAGTGCAACTAATAATAGCCATGGCTTCTATCCTTAAAGCAGCAGATTTTTGAAGGCATAATAACCTAAAAAAATTGGCTTTTTAATGTTTTTTTTATTGCTGTTTCAAGTTGATCTGTACCTCGCTGGCTAAGTCTGTAGCTTTTTTGGCCTGCGTTATATCAAGGGATCCAGTGACTTCCCATCCCACCCCTTTCATCCAGTTCAGGTCAGAGCGATACTTTTTCTGTGAAGAAAACAAAGTTTTGATGCGTAATTCCAAACAATATCCATCTTTGTATCTGTTTTGGCTTCACAAATCATTAAACTGAATGCTAGGATAACTCTTACATCACTCTGTAGGCCGTAGGCTTTCTTGGCCCATTCCACTTTCATATCAGTGGGCAAGATGGTGTACTCGTGTAAGAATGTTTTGTAGTTTTTCTCAGTGGCCAGTTCCTGGGCTTTCTTGGCATGGGTGAGGGTCATCATATCGAGCGAGGCACTGTGTTTGGTCTTGGTATCCTCATACTCCTTTTTGTAATTGAGGTCACTCTGAAGTTTGGTAGCCTTGGTGGAATGGGCCATCTGAGAATCATCTGACACAGTCTTCACACCAATCATCTTCCCTTTTGTCATCTCATATTCTTGCTTGTACTTCACCTAAATATATGGAATTTCAAGAAAGGTTACATTAGATTATTAGTCTCATACCCGAGTTTCCCTGTATTTGTGAGTTATGTGCATCAGTAGGGTGTTTGGTCACTCACATCACTGGCCAGATCTCTTGTTGTTTTGGCGGCGAGAATTGAAAGGGTGTTCAATCCTAGTTCAAAACCCTTCTCCCTTTCCTCTTCCCAACTACTCTTATATGTTTTCTGTAAATCACCGGTTTAATGTGTTGATGAAAAACAGGCAGTAGGTTGTTAGTTCATGTGTAGGTTATTGGTGGAAGTCAAGCAACAAGTTGATAAGATTCAGCTCATACCTCACTGAGAAGCTCGGCATTAGCTTTGGCTTGCTTGAAGAGGGGCTCATCTTTGCTCATAGTATACTGGTGCATTGTCTGTTCAGTGCCCGCTTTGTATGCCAACTGAGTACAAGAAAAGGCCAGTCAATCCCAGAAATATCCACTGAGGAGAAAAATATCCAATCAGATGGATCATAGCTTACCCCACTCTGCAGCTCCTGGCTTTTCTTAGCATGTATGATGGAAGGAGTGTCTGCCACTTGTGTGAATTTCACACGGTCCACCTTCTGGCGGTACTTTTTCTGTATAGAAGTGGAAAATACACAGTTGGAGTAAATGTATAAAGTCCAGCAATGCCTTTCTGGTGAAGACCAAATAAATCTTGGTGGTAAAGCTAGCTAAGAAGTTTATGCTGTTTACCAGAAATTATAGTCAAAAAAAGTTTAATGACCAACCTCACTGACTAGTTCTCCTGCTTTCTTAGCTTGTTCTACATCCAGACAGCCATCAGCCTCCCATCCGACTCCTTTCATCCAGTTCAGGTCCGATCGGTACTGGTTCTAAAAAAGCCAAATCAAATATCCATAGCACACAGAAAGTACAGTATGTGTATCATCCTACTCAGGTCTTGCAAATAGACATGCTTTCTTCTTACATCACTCTGCAGTTGGTAGGCTTTCTTAGCTTGCTGAACTTTCATGTCATCAGGCAGGACGGTATAATCGTGTAACTTCTTCCTGTAGTCTAAATCACTGGCCAGGGCCTGAGCCTTTTTAGCATGACTCAGATTCACCATGTCTAAAGGCAGGTGGCACTTGGACTGAGTCTCCTTGGAATCCTTTTTATAAGCGACCTGTATCAAAGAAATTTGATTGGATTCTTTTTTTAGCCTGAAGAATCGGAGATCAAAATTCAACCTGACTTTGGGTACTCAGGCTTACCTCGCTGCTTAATTTGGCCACCTGAAGGGAGTGCATTGTCTTGGAGTCACTCACATCCATTCCAATTGCTTTGTCTTTGTTCTTTGCATATGCTTCCTTATACTTAATCTGTACAGCCCAGTAAATCAAATAAACCCAAAGAAACTAATTTTAATGACATTAGCATTTAAACATTAAACATTTGATTCTTACATCACTAGCCAGGTCTCGAGAGGCTTTGGCAGCTTTGAGTGTCAGTGTGTTCAGACCGATATCGCATGCTTTGGATTTGTTCTTCTCCCAGACTTCTTTGTATTTGATCTGTGAACGTGCAGGAAGACAACACTTAACAACACAATCAACACGCGTGAACTATATATAAGGATGACAAACAATGTGTCAATGCTCTGGAATGTGAGTATAGGCTTACATCACTGGCGAGCTCTCCACTGGCTTTCGCCTTTTTAAGTTCTGGTGTATCTTGAGACATTGTGTACTGCGTCTTTGTCTTCTCATAGTTGGCTTTATAGTTCAGCTTGAATGAGAGGTTATATGTGAGGCTTAGATATATTGCATTAAATTCACTTAAACACTCATTGACATAGACAAATTATGCTTACATCACTGAGCTGATGGGCATTGATTCTGGCTTGCACAATTTCAGGAGTGTCTGTAACCTGGCTGTATTTCAGCTTGTCGATATGCTGTCTGTAATTTTTCTGTGTGTGGAGGGGAGAGACCCATTTAGATTATCCTGCGTATTTACATTTACTTTACGAGCTGTTAGGATGGAGTAGTTACTGATAGACAAGAATCTAAGCAGAATAGCCAATACATGAAGTTTAAGTTTATAGCTACAACAAGAATGATAGACTTACATCTTTGAGTGGCTCCAGTTTCTTCTGTGACTGATAGGATGGAGTGATGGTGGCTGGATAGTTGTATTCACTCTGAACCTGCTTCTCCTGCTCATATTCTGATTTGTAGGCAATCTGAAATGGCATTTAAAAAAACTAAATTCAGTATTTTTTGGAAAGTTAAAATTCCAATTTTATTTAGTTAGTTTATTTAGGTTTTTTTCTGTCACTTTTGATAAATTTAATGCGTCTTACAGACCCCAAATTTGTTTAGCAATGTATCAAAAAATTCATAAAACTATATTTAATTTTGTTTTTTACTTGCACTGATTCTATTATTGCATGAATTCTACAAACTGAATACGCAACAAAACCACATTTTAGAGATATGTTCAGAAAATGGGTTTCTTCTTACATCACTGGCAAGCTTTCTGACGTTCATGGCATGCATGGTCTTTTTATCAATGCCACTGCCCTCATAATGCCCCTTCATGTGATTGGTGTAATTTTCCTTGTATTTATTCTGCAATCACAAACAGAGTGAATGAGTTCACATGTGACTACACAGTACAGCAACACCTTGTATATAATATGTATATGTAGTATAATATGGTGTCATTCTTTGTATATAGCAGTCATTTCACTGATGAGGAGCTCACATCACTGGTAAACTTGGCGATCTTTGACACATTCTTGAACTGTGGCGTCTCGCAGTAGTTGATGCTGTGGCCTTTGGTGGTCTCAAGGTCCTTTTTGTATTCAACCTGTATAAAGGAAGGATGTCTGAGTCATGTAGGCAATGAAGTTGTGGAATGTCACTTGTGGTGAACTTCATGCTCTGAAAACCATTTGCTTGTAAATCAGGGTAGGATGAGGATGTGGTGTTGTTTATGGCATCATCAGGTATACACTGTGGCATGTAAGAGGGTGAAAATAGAATGATGATGATACCCCTGGGCTTATGTGTTGTCTTTGTCTATGTCTGTGGGTGGGCTCATGGGATGAGGAGAATGCAGGTGTGGAGACGTTATGTCTGGATGAACCGCTGACAGATTCTCTGATCCTCTGTTTTTTTGCACGTGTGCATTCCAAAATGCACCCAGTAAGCCCAGTAACTAATCAATGCTGTTTCTAAATATGTTTTATGGGCAAAAGTGAATATGCCATCCATCTGTAATTCTGCACCTGATGTAGGCAATGGACCAAGGGCATAAATCACTCACCTCGCTCACAAGCTTGTTGATTTTGCGTGCACACTTCAGACTCAAGTTGTCGTCAGTGTTTAGGGTGTGGTATGCAGAAGATCCCTTCATCTTGTTCAAATCCTTCTTATATTTCAGCTGTAGGTTAAACATGGAGAGAGGGGGATGAGAAAGGTGTTTAAACACAACAATACCAGAAAGGGCTCAATACTAGTGCAGGATGCATGATCTGTCAGGATGAATTCCTGGGACATGAGAGAACCTGCACAATCAGTCATTCGGACAGTCAGTGTGTCTAAATATGTCTTTTTGATGCCAAAACTGGATTCTTATTGGGAGTCATCAGAGAAATGCACATATTCCTCCTAGTGATGACAGGTCAAGGTGAGAAATCATTAACTGGGATTATTTATGGGTACTTAGATATCAAGTAGAACATCAAAACTGACAGACTACTTCAGCAGTGATGATGCGCTCATACTCACATCACTGGCTATGTCATGGGCTTTCTTGGCCATCTGGTATCCAGGAGTAATCATAGCTGGAAAGCTGCCCTTGCCCTTTTGCTGTTCATATTCCTCAGTATAGGCATGCTAAAGGAATTAGAGACATTCAGTACAATGATACTGTATGTGTGGATATATTGAATGTGCAAAAGAACACCGTGTCACCTGACTGAAGTGTTCTGCATTCTCTTTGGCCAAAGCAAACTCTGCAGAACCGGCATCAGTGCTGACCTTGCCTTTAATCTCCTGCTCATATTTCTGTTGATATTTCACCTGCACAAACAACACTAGATTATAAATGGCATGCACATGCTGCTGACATTCACTAATTTACACATTTGGACACTTACTTTGCTGGCCATTTCGCCTGCTTTTTTAGCCACCTGGTATCCGGGAGTGAAGTGGGCAGGAAAACTGCCTTTGCCCCTCTGCTGTTCATAATCCTCAGTGTAGACATACTGTTTTTATAGAAGGGGATGCCAAATTAGGACAAATTTGGGGCAAAAACGTATTTAGTCAGCCACAAATTGTGCAAGTTCTCCCAATTAAAAAGATGAGAGAGGCCTGTAATTTTCATCATAGGTATACCTCAACTATAAGAGACAAAATAAGAAAAATCCCAGAACTCACATTGTAGGATTTGTAAAGATTTTTTTTGCAAATTATGCTGGAAAATAAGTATTTGGTCAATCACAAAATTTAATCTCAATACTTTGCTATATACCCTTTGTTGGCAATGACAGAGATCAAACATTTTCTGTAAGTCTTCACAAGGTTTGCTGGTATCACACACTGTTGCTGGTATTTTTGCCTATTCCTCCATGCAGATTTCCTCTAGAGCAGTAATGTTTTGGGGCAGTCACTGGGCAACACGGGCTTTCAACTCCCTCCAAAGATTTTCTGTGGGGTTAAGATCTGGAGACTGGCTATCCCTTTGCAGAAATACAGTCCCAAAGCATGATGTTTCCACCCCCATGCTTCACAGTAGGTAATGTTCTTTGGATGCAACTCAGCATTCTTTCTTCTCCAAACACGATAAGTTGAGTTTTTTCATCTGACCATATGACACTCTCCCAATCCTCTTCTGTATCATCCAATTGCTCTCTAGCAAATGTCAAATGGGCCTGGACATGTTTTAAGCAGGGGGACACGTCTGGCACTGCAGGATTTAAGTCCCTGGCGCAGTGTTAGTGATGGTAGCCTTTGTTACTTTGGTCCCAGATCTCTGCAGGTCATTCACTAGGACCCCCTGTGTGGTTCTGGGATTTTCGGTCACAGCTCTTGCGATCATTTTGACCCATGTGGTGAGATCTTGCGTGGAGCCCCAGATCGAGGAAGATTATCAGTGTTCTTGTATGTCTTCCATTTTTAAGTTATTGCTCCCACAGTTGATTTCCTCACACCAAGCTGCTTATCTACTGCAGATTCAGTCTTCCCAGACTGGTGCAGGCCTACAATTTTGTTGCTGGTGTCCTTTGACAGCTCTTTGGTCTTGGCCATAGTATAGTTTGAGGTTGTGGACAGGTGTCTTTTATACTGATAGCAGGTATTAAGTGGAGGACAGAGGAACCGCTTAAAGAAATGTTAAAAAAATTCTACAATTTGATTTTCTGGATTTGTTTTCTCATTTTGTCTCATTTACCTATGATGAAAATTGCAGGCCTCTCTCATCTTTTTAAGTGTGAGAACTTAAAAATACAATAGGTGGCTGCCTAATACTTTTTTTTGCCACACTGTATGGATATTATTCGTCCGTAAAGAAGTTTTAAGACTCTATTTACTTACATCACTGACAATCTTCCCTTGATTTTTAGCTAAAAGCACATCAGGAGTATCCGTCACAGCGGTGTATTTAGACACTCGCTCTTCGTGGCCTTTTTTATACTCCAACTGGATAAAAAAGAAGGAAATAATGAACTTTTTGAGAAAGAAACTGAACTTAGGCTTTACAACCTAGACTTTACTTACATTGCTAGCCAGTGTATTGGCTTTCTTTGCCATTTCATATCCTGGCGTGATCATAGCTGGGAAGCTGCCCTTTCCTTTGGACTGCTCATATTCTTCTGTGTATTTCACCTTTGAATCAACATATAACATGACAGATAAGAAACACAACTTGTGCAATGACTAATCACATTAACACGCAAAAGAGAACGTGAGATATGGCCTGTGGCCATATGTCCTAGACAGTCCTAGCTGGGAATTTGTAATTGCCTAAAATATTTTCAGTGGCCATTGCATGAACAATTATGAGAAAATTAACCACAACATTTTAAAGAAGTGTCAAACAATTGGACAAAATAAAATCGTTAAGTTCAGTCTTTACACTAAAGCGTATGGAACTCATTGCTATGATGTTTTGTTTTCAAATAATATGATAAAATGTTACATTTACTATACTTATTATATGTATAATTATAATATAATATAAAATGATTACTTGTGATAAACAGTTATTAGAAGTATTACAGAAAGAAACTGCTAATGAAAGATTACAATGCTAGAAGTATATGTGATTTCAGTCTGACAGATCACTATGCTTACATCACTGGCCAGTGAGACTCCAGTCTTGGCATGTAACATCTCAGGTGTGTCAGCTACAGAGGTGAACTGCGTCACACGTGCTTCATGGCCTCGTTTATATTCCACCTGCAACCCAAATGACCACTCTTAGTAATACATCATCATAATTTATCCAATTATAGGTGCAGCAAGAAAGCAAAAGCCTCATTTTTCATTCGCCCATTGAGTCTAAATCTGATAACTCACGTCACTAATGGTCTTCTGTGCCTGGGTCACACGTACAATTTCCTGGCTGGTAACGCTGCCCGAGTAAAATGACTGTTGGCCCACAAATTCAGTTTGGTAACCTTGCTGCTTTTAGAAAGATTAAAAATGGCCACATGTTAAAAAAACAGCCTGAACTAAACTTAATGTATTTATGGTATTACTATTTGTTTTGGTTCCTCACCTGACTGGCAAGCTGGCTCGCTTTACGAGCTTGCTCAATTTCTTTCGATCTCATGTCATAGTGGAACGTGGACATGAAACGCTCCCCTTCTTCTCTATATTTATTCTAGAAACCAGAGAGATATAAGGAGAGAAATGTTAGCGTGCTTCCTATCAGCACAATAAATAGGGTAATGGCTGATTCTGAAATCCCCTTTTTGTGATTCTTGATGAAGAATGATGGTATATCACAATATTCAAAGACGTGCAACATCAGTGATACTAGTTTTTCCATTCTGTCTTCATGTAATGTTTCATGGAGGAAATGAAATTATACATGTGAAATATAAGTATGGTGGTCTGGATTCTGTCAGTCATGAAGGCCGCTCTAGAGCCCACTGACAGACAGGGGCAGCTGGGATCCCACAGAGACAGATTCAGAGAAGGAGAGAGAGGGAAAGGAAGCAAGAAAGGAAGAGAGGTGGGCCATGTTCATGTGGTATAAATTTAAACAGCAAATACATAAAGAAGAGTATCATGTCACACCACAGAAATAACTGGAGAGATGCACTTCTCATTCCAAACCTGTAGAGTCACCAGGGCCTTTGAGCTCTCCTAAAAACAGACCTTTAACCCAGCTCATATAATATAGGGGGTATTACAAGCAAAATGACCCATGTTTAATTCTTTAAATACTTCTGATTATAAATCAGTTGGCAATATCCAGACACTAGATACACACTGATCAATATTAGTTTAGTACCAGGCTGCCGAAAAAGCCGTACTGGAAGGTTTCTTAAATCTGGAAGATTTTAAGTTAAGAAAATGTATATAATTTAGAGACTGACTTCCATATTAGGAAAGAAAAAATGATGGAAGTCAATGGTGACCCAAAACAGCGTTTGTTACAAACTTTCTTCAAAATATCTTCCTTTGTGTTCGGCAGAACAAAGAAATTCATACAGATTTGAAACTACTTGGGGGTGAGTAAATGATGACAAAATTTCATTTTTGGGTGTTCCTTTAAAGTTTTACTTAATAATCATTTTATTAAATATTAAAACAATGCAGATTGACAGCAATACCTGTTTAAATTTTTCCAGTATACAATTATTGTTTTTATAGCCTCAGCTACAAAAAAAAAAAAGATGTATTATGTTCATTTATTATAGTACTTTGTCAGATGTACAATAAGTCCATGACGTAAACAAAACCTCACCTCACTGACTGCTTCAGATTGCTTCTTGGCATTGATGTTGACAGGGGTCTCATAAACACTTGTGAACGTGTTGTTCTTTGGATTATGCCTAAATTAAAGATTTTACACAATTAATAACCAAACTATGCAGTTAGTACAAATTATGCCTTGTAGGCATGAAGCAATGGAAAATAATGCTGATTTATTAAAACATTGAACCTTAATTGTAACAAAAAATTTAAATCAGGCAAAAAATGACTCCAAAACTTACACTTGGCAGTACGGCCTTTTCTGATGGCTGACAAAATTATTGGCGGTCAGAACCATCTTACAGACCTCACAGTGAAAACATGCTTTGTGCCAGTTCTGAAAGAGAAAAGAGAGACATACATGCAGAGTGAGAAATGTTGAAAATAACTGAATCCAATTCCTTCTCTCTTTCTTACATTATAGAATACACGGCTATTTAAAAAATACATTGACGCTTTATGATCATCTATGTATTATCTTGTAAATATGTAAGAGACATAATGCGTAAAGACTTACCTGACCAATAAGATTGATCTTCTCCGCTGGGTACACCACAAACCCACACCTGGCGCACTTTTGAACATTCATATTTTGATCAAATTAAGCCAGCAACTCCAGAGGATAATAAAAAACAATTTGTACAAGTCAGAACTGGAAAGCAAGGCGTCCCAGACGGTCCCTTGTCCCCTCTTGTGTCTCTGTCCTGTGTTAAACTTAGATCTGCTCTCTGACTGAGACCCTGTCTAGTACATGTCAGCAAGTGCAGAGTTCCACCCCTCTTTAGCTGTTGCCGGTCAGCTGACTGGTTGACCAGCTGTCAGTTACTTGAAAGGGGAGAGAGATGTCACTGAATTGTGATCACGGTGTTGTTCACTTTGAGTACATTAGTCAGAGCCTTCAGACGTGCTCTAAATAGGTGAATGAAGTCACAGCTGGATTGTTGCATGCGTGCTGAAATGCTTTACTTTCTATGTGCTGTCATGACTTTCCGTCATTTTCTCAATTAAGATTTTATTGTTCATGCTGTTATATACTACATAACGTTTAAATATGATTGTCAAAATATGGTGACAGTCATGTCTATTGAGATGCAGTCATTAAAAATATTTTTATCTGTAATTTTATCAAATGTTTTAAAATTTCTGACTATACATCATCTACACATTTACAGTATAGCTCTACATTTAATTTTCTTCCTCTGTTATGCATAACTGCAAAGCAAATCTAAGTAAATAAGTGTTACAATACAAATAATAGAATAATGTTTTTTCTCATCATTGGTGTTATCAATTTAAAAAACAGTATTCTGAAAATACAAAAGGTCAAAGGTTAAAGGAAGAAGAAGATGTTCAAATGGCCACATGGTTATTAAGTGTTATTATCACACTGGAATAAAAAGGTCTTAATTTACTTTTTTAATTTAATGTATTGATTTTAGTCTTGTTGATGTTTGTTTTAACATTCAATTGACGGCATTTTATTCATGCTTCATTAGATTTTGTCACTTGCTGTATTTGTAAAAAAAAAACATATATATATATATATACAGTATATAAAGCAGTCAAGTCATCCTATATGAATATCCTATATCTTATAATAGTTGTGCAAGATTAATCATATCAGGTTGTTAATAAATAATTACGCTCTCTTTTTATGGTAAAAATAAGAATAATATATCATTGTATAAGTGTAACACAATAGAACAGTAAAAATTAAAAAAACATATGAAAACATTATTGCATTAATCAACAATGTACATAAACACAAATGTACATAATAACAATAATAATAATAATAATATAACAAAAAGTACATAATTAAATGTTTCAATAATTCAGATGGTTAAATAAATATTAATACATAAATATGAATCTGTAATTAATACAGATGTACAGATGGTTCTTTCTATATTATATTATACTATATTCTTTCTTGATTAATAAACAGGAAGTTTGCGCTGTTTCTTTAAATACTGGAAGACGTGGAGTTAGATAGTAGTTTCGTTTTCTTCGTCTAGTAACCTTGAACTTGAAAGAACAACGAACAAAACAGAGGCTGATCCGACATAAATGTAAGTTTCAAGAGTAAATATAGTAATGTCGTTAACTATAACTGAATGGCTACTGACTGTACAGTATGTAGTAAACATTGCGTTGCTAACTCTGTGCTTAAATAGCAGGGTTTACAAAAAATGTGCTATTAAGAAAAACATGTAGTTACGACAAATAGTACTTACTTTTACTTTACTGTAATAAAACATAATAAACCATGCTTTTACTATAGTAAAGGTTTTTGGCGTATTGACTAATTTGTGGTTACCACGGTTAAGCTATTGAAACCATGTTTTGGTTTTATTTGTAGTAAGCCATGGTTAGCTAATTTTCGTAAATGAAGTTGCCGTGGGAAACTTAAAGGGGGACCTGTACACTTCCTCCAAAAACATTTTAGCTGTAGAACACACTGCATGCTGTATGTAAACACCTTAAAATATATAGCTAACATTAATAACTGCTGATGTAAGTGTGTATTTAATGTCACCACTGACAAGTTGTCTTTAGGCACCTGGGCTAAGCAGTCAATCTCTCTTTCTTCCTGTTGTAGCCTACTTTTTATGTCCTAAACTGTAGCTGTCTTCATCGTAAATACATAAATACAGAGATTTGATTTCTACCCAAGCCATCAATTAATATAAAGATTAAAAAAGAAAGCAATTAAATAAACATCCAGTTATGACAACATTACAAAGCGAAAGCAAAAGTTAGTTTATGGAGGTAATTTATGCTGATACTAGTAAAAACTAGTATGAAAGTAAATGTACTCCGTGTTATTTACACTACTGCAAAATGATAGTGTGGCCTACTAATATGGGTTTTCCTACAAATAGTTTAAGAACTTTTTTAAACTTCCTTATTTTGATGTCAGTAAGAGACACTAAGTTACCACAGATTGTGTTTTGACAGAAGTAAACTTCAGCAGGGAGGGGATGGGGTAGCATCAAGATAATTATAAGTTAAAAAACAGATTTTATTGCACGGTCAAGATTTTCCAGTACTGTTCCACTGCTTGGTTGGCCTTGTGTTGCTGAACATAACAGCATTGATTCTTGCTCCAGAATGGATAAAGAAACCCTCACCACTGAGAGTGAAGAAACAGTGGAGGACCAAGACTATGGAGAAGGAGACGTAGTAGATGCGAAACCTGACCGCAAAGGGAGATTTGTGCTTTTTGGCAGGTAAGACTATTTCTAACTTAATTCATCTATCCATCAGTCTATCTGTGCATTTATGCAATGTTATGAACCACAACTATTGACCTGTCCTGTTTATTCTTTCTCAGCAATTCAGTGAATTATTTAGTATTTAGTATAGTTAATTATTTATAGTTTACAGTAGTAGTTGGACGCACAGCTTCTGGTGTCCATGTTATACACTAGGTGGAGCCACAGTCCTCTTTATAAATGACATGGCCAACTAGCTGTAATGCTTGCATCATATGCAGTATATTTGAATGTGTCTGAATATGCTTTGAGATGTCTAGAAATGTTTTTCATATCTCTTCAGTATGAACCCACCTGCATATTTGGAATTAGCCTATACTACTTTCTCTGCAATTAAAAAAAAAACTAGTTATGTTAAGATATTGTACGTTTCACTAGGCACTTTTGAGTGTGTGCTGTAACAGGCCCGATATGTAAGAATGACAGTGTGTTTGTCAGTAGAGGAGTGCTCTTGTCCTGCGTGACCCTGGTTGAGGGGTTTGAATAGGCCTTTGGAAAGCTCTGGGGGGTGGCGTGTATGCTGACTCAGGTAGCGTGCGCCACCCCAGCCCAGCGGAGCGACCACTGCACTCTTTATAGAGTATAGAGCATCCCGGGACCCTAGCACACACCACACAACAACACCACACCACAAGGAAAAAAAACCACCTAAAAGAACCTAAAAATCTGGGAAACATTCAGCAGATCTAGAAGGAAGAGCAACACGTTTCAATGCAGAGTGGCGTAGCATTTAAAGAAGAGCCCAGGTAGGAGAGCGCTCTGATGGGACGGGAGGGGTTGGGAGGGCAGCTGCCTCACATCACATGGGACACCTGTGATTCGCTCCACTGTTTATGTGTTTGAGAGAGAGTGTATAGGCAGGTCCCCATTGTTGAGGTTTGGTAACGTGATGACTAGGCTCTTCTGGAATACTGGCACATATTGTACAGTGAGTGGCCTACTAATCTGGACGGATCTTTTGGAAATTTCACAATGGGAATATGAGACGTCTGTGAGAATTTCCTCTCAGGCATGTGGAATATTATGTTTGGGACACCGTGTAGTTTTAGAGCAACTAATATTATGATCGATAAGGGAATTGAATTGTCTTTGTGATGCCAAATATCTGTCATTTGGCATGGGTCGCATTTTGTTTGAGCTTTTATAGTTCTTCGACTTACAGATGAGCTTATTTGTTATTTTGTCTCACTATATTCTTGTAAATATGTATTAGGTGATGTGCATGTTGCATGAAGGACTTTAATAGATTGGTTGACTGTCTTTCTGTCTCTCAGTAAGAAGAAGGATGGCAAGCTGCAGGAAAAAGAGCAATCTTCTGAAAGCCATTACAGGATTGTTTCACCAACATTCCAGTATAAGATGAGCCACCGGCGCGTTGGCAAGTGCGTCATCATCAACAACAAGAACTTTGATGAAAGAACAGGTGAGTCTTCATTTCCTTGCTATGTTGACCAGCTATGTTTATTAGTACAATGACAGTATTAAACATTGTTTTGTTATGTATTATAGATCCAGCTGTGCTTCTACCTAAAAATTTTTGGTAAATAGTTAAAAAAAGATTATCCATCACTTGTCATTGATTTATATAATTTACACTTTTTTTAAAATAAAAATATTATTTAATGAAAATAATAATTTATGAAAGTTCAATCTTTTTGTGGGAGAAATCAGATTTGCTCAACTATATAGTGATGTAAAGTAAAATTATATAATGATGTAAAGTAAAGTAAAAAAATAAAACATAAAAATGCATTAGTATCGTAAAGTAAAGTGTCAAAAAAAATTTAGAACACAATTAAACCTGTGTATCTGTGGCTTATATTTATCATAGTTTCTGTAAAAACAACACAGACACTAAATAGACACTAAAAGTTTTATGAAAAATCTAACCTGAATGTTGAGTTATTCAAAGTTATTAATGTGATGCTCTGTTAGGCCAATGCTGCTTTGTGATCTGTGTTTAAGGGATGAATGTACGCAATGGCACAGATCGTGATGCTGGAGAGCTGTACAAGTGCTTTAAAAACTTGGGCTTTGAAGTTTTCATCTACAACGACCAGACCTGCAGGAACATGGAGCGGCTTCTTAAAGAAGGTGAGTGGCCAAATTATGTATTTGTACCCCTTATCATCAAAATGCCACATCCGGTTTGTAAATTAGTCTTAGATAACTGTGCTGGGAAATTTTATGAAACACATCAAGTGTGATAAACATGTGAGTGTCATATATCAATAACACCAGAAAAAAAATCTAAAAACATGTTATGGAACTTTTACGGAATGTGGTCGGTCTGCTTGATTGCTGGAAGATTGCATCACAACATGTTGTTTAAAAACGAGTGAATTACCTAGCTGTCCACTGACTCTTTTTTAATACAATATAACCACTTTGCAGTCTTTAAAACACAACTTTTATAAGGTATTAAGCTATCTATATCACAAGCATACAAACACACAAATATTGGCCAATACTATAATTTGAATAGCACCAATTAACTGTTCTTATATATATGCTTTTCAATACTAAATTAATTGTTCTTAGCTTGTTGCAATATATAGCCTTTTTTGGTCTTGGACATGACGTAGTTCATCTTACAAGATTTTTGTAGGTTTGTTTCATTCTTTTTTTGTTAGTTGTGACGTTTTGTCGAATGTAAAGTTGATATTTTTGAAGTCTCTCTGCTGCCCTCTACTGCCAGTTGCCCAAATTACTTGCTTATTATTAAGTGTTTGCAAACCCAGTTTATCCACACTAAGATAACTAAAATCAGACATATTTTGTCTGCATGCGTTTCAGCCTCAGAAGAGGACCACAGTGACAGCTCCTGCTTCGCCTGCATCTTGCTGAGCCACGGCGAGGAGGGCATGATTTACGGCACGGATGGAGCAATGCCCATCAAGAGCATGACCTCGCTCTTCAAAGGAGACATGTGCAAGAGCCTCGTGGGCAAGCCCAAGCTTTTTTTCATCCAGGTAAGAGGAGCAGGGCCACAGGAGGATTTGGGGAGGAAAGAGGAGGATGAGGAAGAAGTGAAGGAAGAGAAAATGGAGCACCTACACACAACGGTGTCTATTGTTTTAATGCTATTTCAGTCGCACCATACCCGGAGTTACCCTACCTTTTCTGAAGTGCACTTTAAGTGGATATTGACATGGTGGTGTGTTTTTACTGGCAGGCTTGTCGGGGTTCTGAGTTTGATGATGGTGTACAAACAGACTCAGGACCGCCCAATGACACGATAGAGACAGATGCTAATCCAAGACACAAGATTCCAGTAGAGGCAGACTTCCTGTTTGCTTATTCAACTGTGCCAGGTATTTTCTTACTCTTAATTACAGAATGTGGAAAGCAGGAAATTTACACAGAAAACCCACAGAACAGTCTGAGTGGTCTACTAGAGCTCCTTATTATTTCTTATATAATAAATGACTAAACTTTATTACAAGTTTGTTTTTTTTTTAAGTCAAAAACATAGCTTGACCAGTCTAGTTTACAATAAGGTTCATTAGTTAACATGAGCTAAGAATGAACAATACTGCAGCATTTTTAATTCTTAGTTAATGCAAACTTCCGCACTTACTAATGCATCACTAAAATCACAAGTTGTGCTTGTTAACATTAGTAAATTTGGGTACAACTTGTATGCAGACTGTATGATGATGTCACCTTTTGACTAGGCTACGATGCAATTCACTATTGAATAGTGTCATTAGCATAAGCTAGTGGTAAACAAAAATTTCCTGTTTGCCCTTATTTGGTCTTATTCCTGTTCTTGTTAAGTTGATTAGTTCCTCACCTGTCCTGCATCTTCCCTTGTGCATTTAAACCCTCTGCATTCTGTCCAGTTCGTCGTTCGTCAATGTTACTTTATGTGTGTATGGTTACTCGTCTGGAAGTAAAATTTAGGTTTCCCCTGCAACCCTGCCGCCTCTGCCTGTCTTTGCACACACCCTGACACTTACTCCGCAATCTTACACAGTTTACAGGAAATTCAATTTAACTTTTTAAATTAGATATTCACCCAACAGTTTTTTACATTACATTGATGATTGTATTTGTCCAACAACTACATAGTTTGATAGTTTGACTTTCATTTTTTATGAATATTTCTGTATTAATGGTTAACGTTTCACTAGGTGCAAGAGAATGTATATTTAAACTGAAATCAGACTGAATCAGATTTGAATCAATTTAAATCAAATCAATAGACTGGGAATCAGGAAACCTGCTTAGATATGCACGCATTCGATATTGTGATATCATGTGACACACAGTTGTACAGTAATATAACATACGTTACACATTTGTTTTCACAGGTTACTACTCCTGGAGGAATCCGGGCCGGGGCTCCTGGTTTGTCCAGGCCCTCTGTAACGTTCTCAATGAGTTTGGCAAGCAACTTGAGATCATGCAGATCCTCACTCGGGTCAACTACATGGTGGCCACCAACTTCGAATCCTGGTCAGAGGACCCCCGCTTTAGCGAGAAGAAACAGATACCTTGTGTGGTTTCCATGTTGACTAAAGAGCTCTACTTCAATTGATCTGAGCAGACCATCTTCACATGCTGTGCTCCATCTGCACACATATTTTCTTGCCAAGGACTTTACAGTAGCACACTTTTAATTTGTTATCTTTTAACAGTAAATATTAACCAAATTGTTAATCTTTTTTGTCATTGATCCGCCATAAGGAGGGAAACCTCGGTCTAATACTTGAGCAAAATATTTTTACATAAATGTAAGCAGCATTTTTAAGCAGTGCACATTTCAGGATGGCAGGCAGGAAAGACACATCAGGTGTACAAAGACTGACCACTGACTGACCGAACGACTGACTTCACTCGACCCAAGCGGTCACTACATTCAGGGATGATCCCAGCTGGAAATTTGTGTGTGAACGCAATCTTTTTTTACATTATGCTGGGCATATAGACATGAAATGGTCTTCCTTTGTGCTACTTCCTGTTCAAATCCACTACTTTTTCAGTGAATGTTCTGCTTCTACTTTCTGAGAGTATTCCAGGGAATAGTAATGTCACATATAATCTGATCTTTGTCCACTGGCGGTGTCAAATATCCATGTTGCTTTGCCAACTGTGAAAGATTTTACTAGGAAAAACACTTTATTCATCCTAATAAAAAAATATTTGTTAAAAAAAAGGCTTGAAAAAAACCAACACCTCACAAAACCTTTGCTTTTGTTATGTATTTATAGAACTAACAACTCAAGCATGCATTCAAAGCGTATAAATGGTTTGGTTTGGTTATTCCAGAATGCTCTTCAGAGGAGGTCAAAGAAAGGGCATGAATAGAAATGGAGTGACAGATAGTGAAGTAAATGCTGACACCTGCAAGGTTTTCAAAGCTTTCCGTTCATGCCTCACTGGTTAGTTTGTGTTCACTGAAAAACTGAAATCGGATCGGCATTCATTCTGTGTATTTTGAGCACACATGCAGTATTTACTGATGGTTTGTACCGAATCCGTCTATAATCTACAGAGGCAGCTATTGTTTTACTGGTGACCATTTTACCCATTTACCACCCATCTGACCAAATGTGCTTTTTCAAACTTGATGGAAGGTTCTGATGTTTTCAGAGCTTGTTGTCTTTGGTTATGTCCAACAGGTTTTAATTTACTTTTCGATTCTTTCTGTTTTTTTTCATTCTCATTGTTGGTCCGGATCACACACTAAATCTGCCAGCATGTGCACCATCTGACCACCCAAATTAAAGGCCCTCTTTTCTTTATGCATGGATTATTAGTGAAGTGCTATACTATACTGTAGGAAGTGCTAGCTGCACTTGTTTTGAATGAAAACTATATTTTAATTTTTTATTTTATAGTACATTGTTTTTAAATTTAAATGCTTTATAGTGATAATAGGAACTTTTCTTTTTTCACAAATGCCCTAAAATAATTGTTTACATTATGTCAACATTAAATTGTATAAAGTGGGGCTGGTTTTTCTTTCAATTACTTTCAAACAAATGCATTTGTAAGCCTTATTTTATTGTATTAAAAGACTTTATTGAAATCTGTCCTGTTTATTAATATTCAAAGTAGTTGCACACTACTGTTCAGAAGTTTAAATGTTTTTGAAAACATACAATTATTAATGTTTTATATTTACATATATTGAAAAATGTAATTCACACCTGTGATGGCAAAACATTCAAACAGCAATTATTCCATTTATCAATGTCACATGATCCTACAGAAATGTGCTGATCTGATTCTCAAGAAAATATTCTTATGTTTACCAATGTTGAACACACTTGTGAAGCTCAATATTTTTATGGAAACTGTAATATATTTTATTTGGGACTTTTAGTCTCATAATTTCATATGCCTTTACTGAATAAATGAATTAGACCCAACTCTCATTGGTTTCCATCACAAGATGGGGGCAGATTTCGAGGCATCGCAAATAAGCAGTGGTTTCCTGTTGGTCTCCTGGTTGTCGTGACCAGGACAGACAGCCTGGTAGAGTGAGTCTGTGAAGGCTCCTGCACAAAAACTGTATAGGGGCATCATAGTGTCGGCCCCCAAGAAACAAACCAAACCTCCTTCATAGCTAGAGAAGATGCCAATGCGCTGAAAAGTTCTCCCACTTACATGGGTGAGCTCATGGGGAACGCCATTGTGCCAGGCCGTGTAGTTGCCATTGAAATATTCAATGCACCAGGACGCTGGGCCTCGGCCCAACCAGCAGTCCTCCTCTCTCCCCTTCCTAGGGATGTTGGGGTATGTGAGCCCTAGTTCCCAGTATGTCTTACCAGTAACCTGCACCTCCCAGTAGTTGCGAACATCCGTGAAGCCCTTCCTGCTAATGACGTTCAGGGTGGTGTCAAATCGAGAGAGGTTTTCAGAAACATCCTGCCAGGTATCGGTGTAAGTGACTGAGTCACCCTCAGGGGAAATAATAAGCTTTGGGTGAGCGGAGTCGGGATCCAAAACAACTTCCTGGGCGTCTGAGAAATGGAAAGTACCAAAATTAGAAACTATATTTAGAAACAAATTCTTTGTGAGAGATATGAGGACAAGACAGCATGTGTTAGGAAACATTGCAGGGATTTTTAAACATGCTTAGGCTGTACATACTACAAGAGCTAGAGTAATTTTCATGAAGAAATGTGTAGATCCTCACAGCTTTGGAAGAGTTTCTTGGTGACAGGAACCTGAGAGCGAATGAACAGCAGCAGGTTGATGGTTAAGCCGAGCAGCTGTTCATTTTTAAACTCATCCATCTGTATTAACTCTGGATCTGTCTTCTTCAGAGTCTCTATTATCCTATAAACAAGGAAGAATATGCCAAGAAAAATGTTAATGCTGTACAAGCAGGAAGGACTGTTATGCGGAAACCTCAGATCACTTGCTTGATTAAATGCTCGGCACAGTTTACTACAGTACTAAAAAAACTTCAATTTTTCGGCATTTATCAGAAACCACATTCCCATATCCACTTACCTTTCCTCTATCTCTGACATCTGCAAGTAAAAGAAATGAAGAAATCATGTTTGAAAAAAGCTAGCTTTTTTGTAGAACATTTCCACATTGCAAATACAGTTTCATAAATTTATGCTGCTGTGTTTATTTTTCTATGCTGGAATTTTCAAACTTAGGTATGAACATTTTTTTTTTTAGAAATAAATTATTTTCCAAAATAATTTTTAAGGCTAATGTGGTTAGCATGTTGAATAAATATAATAAAATATATTGTTATATTTTTCTAAAATGCGTATTGTTATTCTGCTTTTTAAAATGATGAAAAAATATACATAGTTTTGTAGGGAGAAAAAAAACAGCTTTTCCATGGCAGCCATTCAAATGTATGGGGTCTTTATGTGCTCACCAATGCTGCATTCATTTGCTCAAAAATATATATGATCCTTCAGAATTAATTGCTGCTCAATTCATATTTTTTCGTATTCGTAATTTGTATATTTTTGTAGAAACCAAGCTTCATTTTTTTTGTAATGTAAAAGTGTTAACTGTTATTTTTGATCAATTGAATGCAGGATCACTAAAGTATTATTATTATTTAAAAAAACAAAGAAGAAAGGGTTAAGTCAAACTTTCAAGCATATATTTCTCCTTCAGCTATACAGTTCATTCTCAAAAATAAAGGACAAATCGTACATGTTTGTACCTAAAGGGCCCATTTTGTTACATATTAGTGTAAAAATTTTAACCTACTGTAGTAGAAAAGGTACAACCCTAGTGATAGCTTTTGTACCTTTATTTCTAAGCGTGTATTACCATCTGTTCTGGTCTAAAAATGCACCTTCTCTTGAACCTGACGTTGATCTTTCTCCATCTGTGCAGACAGTTCAGTAAGCTGCTGATCGATTTCTTGCGTGAGGTGGTAGCACTTCTCAACACAGTCCTCAACAGTTCTCTCCATGGCCTCTGTCTCAGTATCCAACTGGTTTAGTGTAATTCTCAGATCCTCATCCAAAACCCTCTTCATGTCATCATATTTTTTCTTAATCTTCTCTTTTTGAGCTGCAGCCTTCCTCTGTGGAATAATAAAGCATACTTAATCAAGATACACCACAGTCATCTGCCATGTTTTCAGCATTGCATTTATTGACTTTCAGACATTAAAGCAAGTTTCACCAACTTACTCTGAAGTCAGATTGTTTTGATGACAGCTTCTTCATTCGGAAAGCCAGAATGTCTCTTTGTCTCTTTAGGTGCTCCTGATGTTTTGTTGGGGTGTCCTTCAAAGGTCAAAATCAAGTCAAAAATACCAAATGTCCATTATAACAAACAGAAACTCATTGAATCATTACCTTCATCATTGACTCAACTCTAGTATCAGTTCTCCACTTAATTTGACCCTTGTTCTTCAAGTCTTATT
This sequence comes from Enteromius afrohamiltoni, assembly GCA_034779775.1. Lineage (NCBI taxonomy): Eukaryota > Metazoa > Chordata > Actinopteri > Cypriniformes > Cyprinidae > Enteromius > Enteromius afrohamiltoni. Next base: position 12,455,461 of record JAUYWG010000046.1, on the reverse strand, counting down.
CTCCACTACCAAATGAATAGCCTAAGCTCTAGAGCTTTATACTGCACGGTTAAGATGCCAAGGATGGAGGAGGGGTGACGGCCCATCTGTTGTTCCTGTGCCCTGGGAAGTATTTGAGTTGTACAACTAGCGTTCGTAAATCTGGCTGAAGGACTGAAGGAGCTGTACTGGACCTGCTGTAGTCTGAGTATATTGTGCTCAAAAGAAAGCCAAAGAAAGCCTCTATTTATATCATGCTCTCACATGTAAGACTTTTTAAAGCTTTGTGTCGCAACATCTAATATTTGGATGTTTAAATCAAGGTGACCAGTTTAACAGTTAATGAAAAACCTGACAGGATTGTCATCTACAGTGGCGCAACTGGGGCGAATTCCAAATAGTTCAGAAACATTTATGGAGCAGGTAAGACCAATTATAGGCTTTAGCCATGACCCTGTTAGCCCTTGTAATGACTGATACAAATTCTATGAATGACGGGCGAATTCTTGGATTGAGGCCTGTGCCAAACCACCTGCAGCTGCCGCCTGTCTTTCTACAGCCCTACCATCCCGACACATCATGGGCAGCTTCCCGTTACAGTGACACTGAGCACACCGAGTTTTTTAGCCTTAAGAATTGTCGCAAGCCGGTGACGTCTCACTGATTGATACAGTGCATTTGAAACACGACTGGAAATTAGGGCAGGGTTTTTTACGCTAAGCAGGTGTAAGGTTAACACCTAGTTTCAAGGAAGCTGGCTTGTGGAACACAGCAGATCATTTTTGTCTGGTTTAGATGATACTCTAAAATGACTATATCGTTTGTGTTTGTGTGTGTGTGTGTGTGTCAAATGAATTCAGAATATGTAATCCAATGTAATAGGTAATAGTGTTAAAGAACTTGTACTTTTATATAAAGTCATTTGAAAGTGTTATATCTTCAATAAGACTTTTTTCAGTTCAATACTCATTAAGATACTTTCAGTTGCATTAATAGAGAGAAAAATAACAACATGCAGTAAACAGTACTACAAACCAGTGTGTTTTTAATTAAGACAATACATTAAAATAATATGGTAAGACACACCAATTTGCAATATCAATTAACAAAGCTTCGTACAGCTAAAAATAGCTGGAAAGCGAAAAAAAGTCTTAAGTGGAAAATATTTGGACAGCTCAAAACAATGCTCTGTTTGACATTCCCGACTAGCTCCACACATCAACTTTGGCTCAACCAATGGCGTAAGTTCAAGGCGGGGCTTTCTATTTTATAACCAATGGCAGACAGGAAGGGTTCAGTTCAGTGTTGGCTGAAATGACTTCACTTTCAGCGTCAGGCCAATGTATAAGTCTGGAACTGCATCCGTGGCAGCACCAACAATGTATGCTATATTACAGAGATAATACAGTTTCACATTATTTGAATATTGAGTATGAAAAGTATAAAGTGGAGTACTTCTTGACAAGTTTTTCT
>JAUYWG010000046.1:12439145-12453909 GCA_034779775.1 Enteromius afrohamiltoni | reverse complement strand
GAGATAATACAGTTTCACATTATTTGAATATTGAGTATGAAAAGTATAAAGTGGAGTACTTCTTGACAAGTTTTTCTTGTTCATGTACATAAGTCTCAAATCACCGCCTTCCTTGTGACATCACTTCTAAGGTTTTTCACCTATGGTGTAAACTTCCTCATACATTTTAACCACATTTTGTGATCTTACTGACAAGGAGCATCTATATCAGGTACAGAAACCATAATTTTCAAACAAAAGGTCATATTTCAATCATTCTTGTTTTTGTTAAATCAGCGTATTTTATTTGTGAAATGTAAATGCTGCATCAGAAAGGGAAAATTAAAGAAATTGTGCAGCCTGATTTACGTTATGCAAGTCGCATCTTAAATCGGCATTTAGTATATTTATTAACATACTATTTAAGTAAATATTTCAAAGAAAACTATATTTAGGTCGGTTGTGAATGTAAGGAACCATGCTGCTCACAGTACTAGTTTTATTTTTAATCTACCAGAAGTATATTTCTGATTAATTAATATACTAATTTAAACAAATGTACATCTTCTAAACAGATATGTGCACCCAGTGTAATTTTATTCATTATGCTGAGGTAACCACAGCTTATTCTGTTCTCAGACTCACACTGACAGCATTACTCACCACCACTGGCAAAAATGGCAGGTGTGTTCTTTTTAAATCTCTTTGATCTATATTATTACTACTGACTTGTTGCATTGTTTCAAATGGATTCTATGTTTCTGCAGATAATAACTATGCATTTTACATGCATGGAGCTGAGGAAGAAATGTGTTCTGGATACCTTTACAAATCACCCCCGGAAAATCAGTTCAAGTCCCAGGTGTGTTTCACTGGAAGAGAAGAACAGGTTATTGTTCTAATTTGTCTCATTCTGTATTTTTTCCCCATCTCCTTGTTTTTCAGAAATCATGGAAACGGAGGTTTTTTATTCTTCTGAAGTACAGAGACAACAAATGCCAACTTAAGTACTATAAGAACGACGAAAAGAACAAACCACTCGGAGAAATTGACTTGTCTAAGTATGCCCAATATATGCACTCTGCACTATTTAGCAGCAGTCTATCTTATCTATTCAGCATCAAAGTTTCTCTTGACAAACTTGTCATTATAAGTATTGCACATTAAGAAAACTGTTTTCTGTCTGCCCTTTAGGGTCACGTACATGTTCTTGTACCCCGAGATGCATACAATGTGGAAATGGATTCATAACAATTTCAGATGTTCTTCTTCGTGTGTAATGTTTATAAGACTACCAGAGAGAGACTACTTCCTTATAGGAGAAAACAGGTTTGTTCTGAAGGTGCTTGCTTTGTTTAGAGCAGTGATTTATGTTTATTTTCCACGATATACATTGAAATATTTAATAAACGTGCATATAAAAAATTAATTTGAAATGAATTACAGAAATGTCAAGATACGACTTAAGCACTGCATAGTCTCTCATAGATGCAATATAAAATATTTTTGCAGCTGGGAGATGGACAAATGGTTCACTGCTTTATTTGACATCTTAAATAATCGCTCACACAGATTGCTGGATCCGAAGGTAATGTTTTCACATGTCTGTCTCAAAACTCTGTCTCGTGCATTTTGCACACATGTGCGTGTTATCCAAAATATTTCTTTAAGCTGAATCATTTGCATTTAACATCTGTCACACAGACATTTGGGTCAAAGAGACACATTAGTGAACCTCCACGATCAGAAAAGGACAATAAGCAGGTATGCGTGCACAGGCTGCTAAAAATATCCCTGCTTTATGTTGCCAACTGGTTTAACAGGTTTTATGATCTTTATTAAAGCCTGTCTTTAGTATTCTATTTATTGCCTAATGCAAAATTATTGTTGGAATTTTTCTTTTTTTTGACCTGAGGAGACTGACAGTTTAGTTCAGGGGTGTCAAACTCAGTTCCTGGAGGGCCAAAGACCTGCAAAGCTTTATTCCAACCCTTCTCCACAATACATATAGCTTTCAATCAAGTGTGAAGGACTTAATTAAAAGGTGTGTTTAATTACGGTTGCATCTAAACTGTGCAGGACTCCGGCCCTCCAGGAATTGAGCTTGACACCCCTGGTTTAGTCCCAATTAAATGTAATTTAATAACAACAATGAGCTCTTATAGTAATTGCTCTATTAAACTCTTTTGCAATCCATTAAACATGATTAAAACAATCAACCTGTTGCCTGGAGAGAGAGAAAAACAGGTTTGCTATTTTTAGAAACACTGCTTGTTTTTGTAACGGATACCCCGTTGTCGTCAGGTTATTCTGGTTATTTTTAGACTTCCTTTATATTTATTTTTTTTTTATATAAGACAAGAAAATAATATCATCAATATTGTACCAATTACAGAAAACTGAGTGGGGTCTAACAAAACCTGCTACACATGAGCTTACATCCTCTGTGACCCATGAACCCATCTATGTTTCTCCACTGAAATTGAGGAGTAATAAGGTAGATATATGCAACCAACACAAAAGGAAGTACAAACCTATACACACAAACATACTTGACTAATATTTTCACTCTTTTTACTCACAGAAGACAGAAGTAACTGAAATAAATCATGAAAATTATGACACAGATGATCTGTCAGAATGAATGGCAGCTCAGGCTTCATCTTCAACTCCAGCTAATACTGTCACAACAGTACAATGGCCTGGAAACAAGGCCGAATATATTTCTTTTGTTTTGCAGCATGTTCGAAAATAGCACTGCCGTGGATTCCTCTGTTGAAAGTTATGAGATGAATAGCAAAAGCTGTACTGATTTGCTGATAGAAATGTTTACATAATTTACAAAAATAAATATACTTATTAAACCAAATGAACAATTATTTCAGAACAAGGCAGCTCATTTCCAAAAAAGGCCATGTATGAAAATACGTACTAAATATTTAATATATTTAAAATGACAATATTTTGAAACAAATGCATTTTCTTATAAACTAATTTGATGTAAAAAGTAAAGAAAATAAAATGTAACTGCATGACTTGTTTTAATGTACACAATAAAACTTGTATCAATGTAATTATTTTGTCTTTTACTAGATTTTTGTCATTGGTTTTATTGACTTCAGTGTGTGTGTGTTCTCTAAAAGAGTACCAGAACTAACCGACATCTTATATATCTTGGTATCCTGGTATAACATTTTTCATTATTTATTACACACAAAAAAAAATTAAGTGGATTACTTTTCTTTATGTATTTTATACAGCATGTAGCATTTTGATTATAAAGGTTTCTTAAGATAAAATCTTTACTTCCGATTTTTATTCCATTTTGTCCTCCAAATCAGTTATGCTTTACTTGTATTGTAAAGTATAATCTTATTGCATATTAAATTCAAATACTTAAAAATGCAATGCCATTTTATTTAGTTTGCTATATACTGTTTTAACTTAGCCTTCCACGTGTTGACTTCAGCTGTTGGAGATAATAAATACCATACAAAAAATATATATATACCATCAGTGATGAAATGCAAATCAGATTGCCAAGAGCATGCCTGGAAAAAATCAAGGGTGGAGTAAATACAATTAGTATCACTAAAGTATTTACCAAAATCACTCAGTCAAGAATTCCCTCTAAAATCCCCAGCAGCACACAGAGTAATAAGAGAATGTATTTTTTTTGGCACTGTAACTTACATCAGCACTTGCATTACCAAAGTCAACCACTTCTAACGCCATAAATAACTATAACCAAATACATGAGAAAGTTCCAATTTGTGTAAACAATGAGTGTATGTTTACATATTTCAGTCACTGCTTACTGTATGTGCATCAGAAGTTATATTTACTAACAATGCTATTTACAGTGCCACAACGCTGGGAACACGTTTGTCTGGTAGTTTCCACAAACAAATGACAGAGTCAGATGGGTGGGGACTCCTACACCTGAACTCGCATATAAACTCCTCCTGTTACCAGCATAGCACTCTGAAAGAGACAAAAGACTCATAACCTGCTATCATAACATACACTTCGTGAGAACTGAATCACGTTTCATAGGACACTAACTTTACAGTGACGCAAGGTAAGGCAATAATATGATAATATTGCAAATCATATGATGATTTCGCTTTGTGATGCTTGCAGCATGTAATGAACGAATACTGATATTCTGAGTTTAAAACATTCATAAACACATAATGCAAGTCTTATCATATAACACATTATTATAGATTCAAAATATAGTGGAGGGTATATTTACATTGCATTTTAATTGGCCTTGTGCTTTTTTATAATCACTGCTGTTTGCATGCGTTTATCAAATATATCAGTGGCTTACAGTAAATATCATTCCACATCTATTTTAGAATTAAAGAAACAACATCATGATGTCCAACAACAAAAAGAAACCAAGTAAGCATGAACACAATATAAATACTCAAACTGTGTAGCACTAATGTATTCAGTGTTTTTTAATTATGCTCCTGCAGCAGCAACTGCAAAGTTTTACAGTGAACCAGCGATGGAGGAGGAATTACACACTGGATATCTGCTCAAGTCCCCCGCTCAACAAGCCCTGATCAAAAACACTGTACGTATCATATTGCAGTTTAACCAGAAATATCTGCAGCCTGTCAAAGACAGTTCCTCTGTTCGTGAAACTTAGCAGTTTTGTGTCTGTCATAGAAATCTTGGAAGCGTCGTTTCTTTGTGCTCTCTAAGACGACTGAGGACACCTACCAGCTGACATATCAAGCAAACAATGAAAGAAAAGAGATAGACCTTTCTAAGTAAGGAAAACTGTTAAGGTCATGAATACATTTTTTTACTATAAAAAAAAATAAAAAATCACACTATAAGGACGTCTTTCTGTTTTAAAGGATCAGCCTGCTGTTTACTGGCCCCGAGACACACCAGAGGTGGGACTGGATCCAGAAAAACTTTAAGTGTCCTCCATCCTCTGTGCTGTTCTTGAAGGTGGAAGACGACACAATAAAAAACGCAAGAGAATATTTCCTCATTGGAGAAAACAGGTTTGCAACCATCATTTTGACATCATTTCCATTACAAGCCACATTACATCATGCTGCAGAGCATCATGATGCAGACTAAAAAGGCCTCAGCCTCTATGAGGCTTTAAACATTTTAAAAGTTCTAACAATGCATATGTTAGTAGAGTGGCATACACAGATGTAAATATACAAATATACATTATGCTTTATTAGCATGACTAAGCATTTAGTATTTTTCCAAAGCATGAGATCAAATTAATCCTTGGTGTTCATCTCATCACATTTAATTAAAATATTTACTGAGATATAAAATAAAATGAAAAAAAAAAAAAAATTAATAAATTAAATTCCATTACATTATGATTACATTTTTTAGCAATTTTCTTTTTTCAAGTCTTTAAGCCGGAGCTTAATAATTCTGCTTTTAAAGTTAGTTATATATGGAAATGTAATTCTAGAAATGGCCTAGTTTAAACCTTTCAGTTTTATTTTGAAACACACCATGCAGTTGGTGTTAAATGTTTTCTGGTGTTTTCAGTGATGATGTGGACGGCTGGCTCAGTGCCTTAGTCAAGGTAGTGAAGACCCTGAAATCACAGCATGCCCTTCAGGTAAACATTAAAACATCTCTCTCTTCACTACTAAACTACCTATCATTTCCTACCATTTCCTGAATAATGAATGACGGAAATATTGCAATTATGTAGCAATAAAAATGACTAAAATGTACATTCTTAATATTATTATTACTTTATATATTAGAGCTATTTTTGGTTTGTGTAGAAATGTTGCATGTTGAGAACTTATATTTATCTACAACTTATTACAAGCATTTAGGCATGCTCACAAGCTTTACTTCTCCCACAGGACAACAGAATTAGATCAGTGTCTGAACCTGTGAATAATTCAGAACCAATGCTTGAGGATGAACCTGATGACAGACGGTCTGCACCTGAATTAATGCTAACTTACCCGTCACCGTACAGCCATTATGACTATCCTCGCAAGCTCAGCGAACCTCCACTACCAGTAGCGCTCAAGGTTTTACACATTTATACACAGATTCTTCAATATACAGCGTGGACATAAATACTCTTAAACTTCCTAAAAATATGCTAAAAACCTCTTAAACTCTTTTGTCTAGCAGACTCCAGTTATTGAGGATAAAGATGAGGAAGACGAGATGCAGGATGAATCTGCAGAGGACAATGAATACATGTCCATGGCAGCAGTGTAAGTGTTTCAGAGCACTTTGATAGTTAAAATTTCAGTAGGAATACATTCTGTATTCTGAGAGACAGAAATACATTGTTAGTCATTTTTATTTTTCTCTGGTCTTTTCTTATTAGGCAAAGCGCTTTGGAAGAAGACCAACAGGAGGCAGACAATGCATGCATGCAGAAAAAGTAATTTTGAATTATTGATTCACCATTACGTACCTTTTATCTCAGTAATGTGAGATATGATAAACCCAGCATCATGTTGTGACACCTTCTACTCAGTTCATTCTCCTATGTCCCTCAGTTGCTACAGATAGACTTGATTCTTTATTTATTTAAAGACTAGAAAACTCTAATCTTAGAGTAACTGAATGGTGTTTTGTTGTTTGGAAACTTCCATTCTTGCTGAACAGGTTTGGTCACGGATGAATGTTACATGGTTTGAACATCTTTCGAGATGCAAATCCTCTCTGACTAGAACAGTCCACCTCTACTGTGGAAAATTCGTTCTTTTCAATAGAATGTTTCCCACACTTCTCATGTTTCTCTTATGTTCAAGTTGGTCATGCAAATGCACTGCACTTACCAACAGAAAGTGACGTCTGTATAAGCAGTGATTCATATGCTGCTACATACATTATTGGCAATGGACCTTTTTAGTCAAATTTAGTTGCTAAAATATCATAATGTTACCATACCTTTAGCAAGCAACATGGGTTTCCTACAGTGGTTTTAGCCTTATTTAACACTAATATGATTTTGATTCTTAAAGCGCCAATGTTTATAAAATACATATAGTTAATCTTTCTCTTTTTTTGTATTTTTCAGCACGTCCATTAAGGCTCACACGTCCTCTGTGTGCAATAAGGCAGTCATCCAAGATGAGGACGATGATAATAAATGGTAAACTAATGCATGTTTAAAAAAAAGCTGCATTTTTCTAACAAAAAAAGCACCTGTATGACATCATCTCTTTTTTTACTTTCTTATTATTCTATCATGCATAAAAGAGCAATGTTTACCATGACAAATGTGGCATATGTTTGACTTTTATCAATGTATATTTCTATTCTGCAGTGAAATGCACACACATGTAGAGAAGGAGATCTGTGTTAGTCAAAGTGATCTGAAAAACGGTCTGATTTTGACACAGAAAGGCGGCAAACCATGGTACTACTCTAAATGATCATTAATTAGCTACTACAGTTCAAAATGCATTCTATCCTGATAGAGAAAACATTAACATGAGCACAAATGAATAACTTACATTATGTTTCTCATTGTTGTGCGTTCATCCTCTTCCTCTCCAGTGTCTCTGACTGTCAGAAGATTCAGGACTCATGTCTCTTTCATAAGGGGGATCAGATCCTGGCCTTCAATAACCTGCTTATAGACACAGTAGAAGATATTCAGACATACGTAAGAAGACTAAGCAAGGATGAGGTAAGATAATGATTCACACTAAAAGAATGTTTTTTTTTTCTCTCACTTCATTCATAGAGCTATAAATAATGCTTCTGCAATTTCCCGCAGGTAAAACTCACTATTCTGCGGCTCATAGGATCCCAGCCTCTGCACTCTGAACCCTGCCCATCATAATGAAGACAAATCTCATGTCAATTCATGTCAAAAGCTCATTTATTTGAGTCTAATCACAGAGGTGGAAAACAAAAGTGTAAACGAAGAACAGAAAAGTAACCAGGAAACTCAGGCCGGGTTTCACTGAGTAAAAAGAAATAAGTAAAATTCAGGCTGTATATGTGTACAGTGCATTAAACTATGTGAGCGGTAGAGGGAATATTAGTTCACATCTGTTAATGTGAAACATAAGAGTCAAGTATTACTTTATAATAAGTACAAATGGTTATTCACATTGAAAAATGCGAAAGTTCTAAATTGTTAATGTATTTTAACCTGCACTTTTTTTTATATAATCCTAACAGCATGAGGTACATGTATACTGTGTATATACACGTTTTCTGTCATTGTGTATTTGCAAAGCATTTAACCAATGATGTATCGCTCCTAGTCATTATGCATTGGTTCAATAAAAATGTTTCAGTCACTCTTTAGATCGATGATTATTGAATAAAATGTATTAAGCTGTTCATATTTGGCATGCATTTCAAGCAGAATCATCTGAATTATACATTTGTCACACAGAGATTTGGGTCAGAGAGAAATTGGGCCCGGAATTATTAGTAAACAATGAGCAGGTTTGTTGGCACATGGCCATCTGCCTGAGGAAGAAAAAAAATTTAGCTCATTTTAGAAACATTGCTTGTTAGTGTACTTATTTACCCTTTGCTCTCAAAGATACTGTGACAATTAATGCTACTTATTCTTATTATTAATAGACTTCATTTGTAGCAGTGCAATTAAATAATATCCTCATATTGGGCCAAAACTGAGTTGGGTCATACGAAATGTTACACATGAGCTGACATCTTCTGTGACCCATGAGACAATCTGTTTGTCCAACGCATTTCCAGTTTTTTAAATCTGCTAAGTATTAATAATTTTTATTTCACTGACTTGCACTGAAGCAAAGCTAAATTAATCATGTTCTTGACAATAATACTGCATTGGACACCTTAGTTATGTGTATTTATATGGATAATGAGATGAACAGCAAAACCTGCAAACATTTGAGAGCAAAATGCACATCATTAAAAATTAGTAAAAAAAAATTTGATTTGAGAAAAAAAAAAAGACAGGAAAAATACAGTAAACAGATAATTTAGTGTAGCATATATATATATATATATATATATATATAAAAATATATGTACTAAATATATGTTCAAAATGAATAATGTTTTAAAACTAATGCTTTGTAACAGCCTTGATGTGAAAAGAAAATAATGTAAATATAATAATGCACATTTAGGCTACAATTTGGATAGTTTAATTGTACAATCTGTATGTACGTATACATTCCCATCCTTATATATACTAATCAGTGTATCACCCTAACCCTTTTATTCAAATCATTAACTAAAACTACTGCACATAGGCTTATATTATTAACATTATGGAGTTAGTGTCCATTCTAAAAATGTTGTGACATTCTGTTTCTAATACAGTACATTCATCAGTCATGCCAATTAGTTGTTATATACTGTGTCGATGACTACACATTTACTTAACCCCTGAAGACACAAAATGAAATGCCGTCAATGTTAAAACCACCTAATCACTCCCAACACCAACTCAACCTGTAAGGGCATGTTACACCTGGAAAAAAGCCAGGAAAAACTGTAGCGGAAAAATAATTACAGTATCATTAGTGTATTTACTGAAAACCACCATTCAAGATTTCCCGCTAAATTCCCCTCTTTTGAGCATGGTAACTTCATTAACCTCTTACATTCCTAATGGTAACCAAGAGCTTCTTACTGCATAAATAACTACAGCATAACCAAATGAGCTTTACAATGCTAGCTAGACTATAATATGCATATATATATATATATTCAAAATCTACGTCTGTCTTTTTTGTATCGAGTTTACCTCAATACCAACACCATGAACACATTGTTGCCACAAACAAATAACAGACACAGCCAAAGGGGAGGGAGCCTAAACCTGAGCTTACATATAACCAGAAACTCCTCCTGTTACCAGAATAATGCTCTGGAAGACACAAAAAGCCTCTAGCTTCCTCCTAACTGCCGTCAAAACATAGACATCGTGAGAGCTGAATTACTCTTTATGGTGACACAAGGTAGAGTATGGCAATACTATTATAAGGTATACTGATATTCTGCTTGTACATGTAAGAAATAATGCTGATGCTATTTTTCATGAAGACATCATGCAACTTTATTAAATGAAATTATTATATTCTTAAGAGTTAATTTCCAATGCATTTTAATTGTTCTTTTGCTGACATTGCATTTTTGTTTTTTACTAAATCATAAATTACTGTTGTTTATTAGATATATCAGTGGCTTACAGTAAAACAACGTAAAACAATTACATCTATTTTCAAATTAAAACAACAAGATGTCCAACAACAAAAATAAACCAAGTAAGTCCTTGAAATAATGAGATAATCAAGGCTACTGTAAAACTGAAGATAAACTGCATGGCATCAATGTGTTTAATGTTTCAATATTTTCAGCTTCAATATTTTACAATGAACCAGGGATGGTGGATGAATTATGCACTGGATATCTGCTCAAGTCCCCCGCTCAATCAGCCCTAAATAACAACACTGTACGTCTCATATTGCACTTCAACCCAAAATCAAAATATCTGCAGTCTGTCAAGGATGGTTGCTCTGTTCGTGAAATTGAGCACTTTTATTTCTTATAGCTGTCACAGATATCATGGAAGCGTCGTTTCTTTGTGCTCTCTAAGACCGCTGAAGACTCCTACCAGCTGAAATATCATGTAAACAACGAAAGGAGAGACAGGCCTTTGGGAGAGATAGACCTTTCTAAGTATGGAAAAGACCGTCATAAATAAATAAATGAAGTATTTTCACTCTATATATAATGATTACATCTTTCTGATTTAAAGGATCAGCCTGCTGTTTACTGGCCCCGAGGCACATCAGAAGTGGGACTGGATCCAGAAAAACTTTAAGTGTCCTCCATCCTCAGTGCTGTTCTTGAAGGTGGAAGACGACACAATAAAACACTCAAGAGAATATTTCTTAATTGGAGAAAACAGGTATGCCACCCTTATTTCCACCATATTTCATATTTCCATCATCATATAGTTCTATAAAAGCTAACATGACAGACAAAAAAAAAATATTTAAAGGCTCTATGAAGTTAAAATGAATGTACTGTATCTTGACTTTCAGTTCATGTCTATTAGTTTTGAAGCTATGTATATTTTAGTAGTGTTGCACATTACACATTAAATATTGAGCCTTAAGAATCAATCAACAAAGCATCATTATTAGACATTTAGTATATTGCCAAAGCAAAATACATTGTATGAACAATAAAATAATAACAGCATAAAAAATGAACTCATTAAGCAGTAGCTTAATCATTCTGCTTTAGTTAAATATTTAAGAAAAAAATTATTTTAAATTATTTTTTATTTATCATTTAAATGTGTTCAGTAGTGTTAAATGTTTTTTGGTGTTTTCAGTGATGATGTGGATCGCTGGCTAAGTGCTTTAGTCAAGGTAATGAAGACCCAGAAATCAAGAAACACCCTTCAGGTAAACATCGCTCTCTTTCTTCACATGTATCCATATATAAACGTCCTTCCAAAGTTTGGACACACCTAGTGTTTTTTTATTCTCCTGATTAATAAACAACGAGGAAATATTATCCCAAAAAAACACCATTTGCTAACGTAATTATTTTTATATTTGTACTACATGCTCACAAGCTTTACTTCTCCCACAGGAAAACAGAATTAGATCAGCATCTGAAACTGTGAAGAATTCAGAACCAGAGGTTGAGGATAAGCCTAATAACAGATGCTCTGCACCTGAATTAATGCTTACTTCCCCGTACAGCCATTGTGACTATCCTCGCAAGCTCAGTGAACCTCCACTACCAGTAGCGCTGAAGGTTTTACATATTTATACACATATTCTCCAGTATACAATATGCACATGAATGCTCTTAAACTTCTTATTGACAATAAAACTTGTATGTCTATCCGGCAGAATACTGATAATGAAGATGATGAGGACAGTGAATACATGCCCATGGCAGCACTGTAAGTGCTTGAGAGCACCTTTTCCCCTTTGCTGGCCTAGTGAAAAGTATAATAAAATGCATTCTGTTAATAAAATACTACTTTTCTGTGGACTTATCTGATTAGGCAAAGAGCTTTGGAAATTGACCGACAGGAGACGGACACTATGTGCATGCAGAAAAAGTAATTTTGAATTCTTGGTTTACTGTTATGTACCTCATGCACTACCGTATCAGTAGTGAGAAATAAGATAAACTTTGTGCCATTTAACACATTGGAATGTATTCACAAAGGTAATTATTTTTGATTATTTGTTGGTTGTCTTTTTTAGCTCTTCCATTAATGGTCACAAGTCCTCTGTGTGCAATGGTGCAGTCAACCAGGATGAGGATGATGAATATAAATGGTAAATTTGGATTGAATGCATCTTTTGAAAAAGCTAGAACTGCATTTTCTGCTGAATGCACCTAATGGTGTCACCTTTTTTAAATTTTAAAGGGTATTATGCATTGAGTTACATTTAGTATGAAATATGTGGCATCTTTTTTTAATTTTATCAATGCATGTCTCTATTCTGCAGTGACACGGTTGAAGAAGAGATCTGCATATCCCAAAATGATCTGAAAAACAATCTGATCTTGACTCAGGCACAGGGCAAACCACGGTATATTGTAACTCTCAATGTTAATTAGCTACTACAGTTATTAATGTATCCTATCCTGAGAAAACATTAGTACATATGAAAAAAAACGTACATAGCATTGTGTTTCTCATTGTTGTGCGTTCATCCTCTTCCTCTCCAGTGTCTCTGACTGTCGGAAGATTCAGGACTCATGTCTCTTTCATAAGGGGGATCAGATCCTGGCCTTCAATAACCTGCTTATAGACACAGTAGAAGATATTCAGACATACGTAAGAAGACTAAGCAAGGATGAGGTAAGATAATGATTCACACTAAAAGAATGTTTTTTTTTTCTCTCACTTCATTCATAGAGCTATAAATAATGCTTCTGCAATTTCCCGCAGGTAAAACTCACTATTCTGCGGCTCATAGGATCCCAGCCTCTGCACTCTGAACCCTGCCCATCATAATGAAGACAAATCTCGTGTCAATTCATCAACATTAAGATATTAGAAATGAAAGCTCATTCATTTAGTCTAATCATACAGGTGGAAATGAACAATGGAAGAGCAGTGAGGTTATCTAAAACAACTTGTTCTCTTTTGACTGTATATTAATCATGCAAATATTTAAAACAATGTGAAATGTTCTCTGATCTTTAAATGCCACTTAGTTAAAAAAATCTGTTTAGACTATTAGTACATGTAACTATGTGAGTGGTAGTGGGTTTATTAGTTCATATCTGTAAATGTGAAGAACAAGAAAGTATTACTTTATAAGTATCAAGGTTAGTTCACATTGAAAAATGCACAGTTAAAGTGTTTTAACCTCTTTAAAGATGCATTTTTTTACAATCCTAACTGTATGAGGAACTTTATACTGTGTAAATGTAATATAATGTCAATGTATTTTGTTTTGTAAAGCATTTAACCAATTACATACTGCTCCCAGTCATTATGCACTGATTCAAATGTTTCAGTTACTATTTAGATCGATGATTACTGAATAACATGTAGCCTATGCAATATACACTGAAAAGCATGTGTTTGCACTTTGTTACAAGGTGAAGTATTATTAAACTTTTTTTAAAATTATGCAATTATTTTATTTTCTATAAGTACATATTACTTTTACAGAAATGTCTAGAATCTATTTGCAAATAGTTTCTGAAACATCAGTTAAAATATATGGTTCTCCATCGTCCACACAGACTGTTGGATCCCAAGATAAAGCTTCGACATTTCTGACTTAAAAAACATTAATTCTCATTAATTTCATACTCAAGTGTATACAAATAATTTCTTAAAACTGAATCATCAAGAGAACAAAAAAAAAAAACAAGAGTCCATATTAAGGGATGTTTTAAGGGCACGCTGAGTGTCAGCACAGCCGGTACCCATCGACGCTCATTAGTATTATCGTCCTCTAGCTATCAATTATCCCTAATCCGCCTCAGCATAAATACAATCGTTTTACTCCTCTCAGTATCTAGTTACGCATGATCCCACCTTCCTCCCCTTCTCCGCCTTTTTCCTTCGCACCTTCAAGGGGGGCGAACGGGAGCTCCGCCCTCGCTAGGGCTACTTTTCCCGGCTCGCTCCCCAGACAGCGTGCCAAATTTGCTTATTTAATTTAACGAAGAAGTGCGAATTCGTGAAATATGCTACATGAGCGTAAAAAACTAGACTCCAAGAAATGTGAAATGTTGTATGAGTGTATATGTGTACATAATTCAGTCACAGTTACAGTATGTGCTTCAGAAGCTACACTTCTTTATGTAGTATGATGTTTTCCACAGTAACAAAATAACAAGAACAAGTCTGTCTGGTAAGATCTCCAAAGGAATGGCATAGGGGAGGAACTTAAACATGAGCTCACTAAAAGAAATGGAAACAACTCATTTTATACCAGCGTAACAGTCAAGACAAGACAAGACCTTACATTTCCTCCAAACTGCTATCATAAAATACATGTGAGTACTCTTCAGAGGACACTGTGACACAAGGTAAAGCAATAATAATATAGAATATGTATACTGTTCTGAAATACCACTCAGCTTTGCAATGGCTGTAACATGTACAGATGTAATGCTTACACTATTAATCTGGGGGGAAAACTTATTTACACTTTTGAAAACCAATGTAATGTTATTATATAACATGTACATTTGAAATATGGTGAATTTCCATTGCACTGTTATTAGTCGTCTTGTGCTGCTGATAGCAGAAAACATACATTGCAGTTGTTTACTTCTGATTATC
>JAUYWG010000046.1:12412796-12435157 GCA_034779775.1 Enteromius afrohamiltoni | reverse complement strand
TTAATATAAAGTGTAACATTCTGGACACCAACCACAATTTATATGTAAAGCCTAATTTACTGCCTGCTGCTGTGTAAAATCAGAGTAATTACATGCTCAATCCATAGCAATGGTCTATTTAATGTAAAGTGTAACACTTTATTTACCAAAAAGTGCTGTTAGTCCTGTTACACATTTGTTCTTTCGTTACCAAAAAGTGTTGTTACCAATGTCCTGTTACACATTTGTACTTACACACACCATTCTGAGGGTTGTTACATGCGTTTAGTTACAGAAATATTACAGCTGAAGATACTATGTACTGGTGTGTACTTACACCGTGTTTACATACTAGATACACATCTAGTTACTATGGAAGTACACAGGTATTAGGGACACTTAATATAAAGTGAGACCGAATAAGCTGTAAGGTATGGTATGGCATACCTGAGAGATGCAGTCATCATCATGTTTAAACTCTAAACAAGTGTTCTATGTGTTCTATGGTGAACTGACCATTGTCCAATCTGATTTTTTCTTTCCCTCAGTGAAGTTCACAGGCATTCTAATCAATCTCTCGTTGACTTCACTGAAAGCTGTGCCTCTACTGAGTCAAACGATAGGTAATTTTTATAATTTCAAACAAGACTGTAACCACCATATTCACATTAGCTGGGGACAGAGAGGTTTTTAGTGGATGATATTTGAATGATTTATTTATTATTAGTGGTTTGCACATATAATATATGAATATGTAGTTATATCCTTAATACTGGAAATACTGTAGGGTGCTTCTGCTTTCGAGAAAACCAAACCAGTGTGTCAGGTGTTCAGTAATATTCTGTCCTTTCCAAATTAAAATGTGTTTTTTATAAATGTGGTATTTGTACTTGTCTGCTTTGTAGTGACATGCACACAGATGTTGAGAAGGAGCCCCATGTTAGTCAAAATGATCTGAAAAACAGTCTGAACTTGACAGAAGGCGGCAAACCATGGTACAGCTCTACAATAGATAATTAATGACCCGTTACATTCTATTATCAAAAGTTAATATGAGTAGAAATTAACTACTTACTTGTATTATAATTCATCTCTCATTATCATCTTCTCCAGTGCATCTGAGTGTCATCAGACCCAGGAATCAAGGGGTGCTCAGACCCTGCCTCCAGACATTCAGAAATGCATAAAAAGTCTAAACAAGGATGAGGTAAGATGATAATTCACAGTAAAAGAATTGTCTTTATTTTGATCACTGTAATAAGAGACAGATGAATAATATAGTTACTGAAATTACCTGCAGATAAAACTTCTACTTCAGCGGCTTCCAGGCCTTACTCTGAACCCTGCCCATCACACTGAGGACACAAAACAAAGTCTAATGCCAAATCTCTCCTCACCACCGAAATAATAGAAATGTTGTACACATGTCTAATTTAGAGGTCAGAGGGTCTATGGGACATTAAAACCCATTCATTTACTCATACATGTGGAAAATAAGCGTTACAAAATATCAGAAGAGGGCATATGGTTATATAAAGTACCTTATACTCTTTTGCCTGTACAGTAATCATGTAAGAAAAAATAGGAAAGAAAGAAACAAGAAAAGGAAAGGATATGTTGTGTTTACATGATTTAAGTGCCCTAGTTAAAAGCAACAAAAAAAAAAGTAAAAATATTTCAAATGCATTTATTTCATATTAAGTATAGGAGATTAGCCCCCAGTTTCACAGACAAGGCTTAAGCTATTCCCAGACTAAATTGCATGTTTGAGCTTTCTCAGATGAAAATATCTTGCTCTGACATATCTTAAAACATGTCAGTGTCATTGTTCAGTGTTAAGATACACACCTGTGATATTTTCTTACAAGACATTTTTGTAAAAATTGCTTCAATATCTTAATTTAATTAATGCCTAGTCCTGGCTTAAGCTAAGCCCTGTTTGTGAAACCGGGCCTAGGAGTGCTACTTTACATATACCAGTTCAGTATACCAAAAACTGGCAGGGTGTTTTTAATCCAGTATTTTTAGTATACTTGCCATGAAATAAATGTATTTCAAGGACATTATTTTTGATTAGAGTGGAACTGTATATATTTGTTTGTTTGAAATGTCTGGAATTACTTTGAAACTAATACAAGAATTAATCCTCAGTAAAAAAAAAAATGTATTTTAAAGCAGGACTTTGTTTACAATTTCAGTAGTAGGACACATTTTATGTACTATGTATATGAAACCTTTCTGTATTTGTGTATCCTTTATTTGTTTTGCAATGTGAGTGACACACTTATACATGGCTTTAAATGTCTGTCTGATAATTACTGAACAACAATCGATAGCTTACTTCATAGATTTATTATGTTTCAGAAAAGTTTGCCTTTCGCACATTGTTACACACTGTGAAGTGTTATTAAAATTCACATGTAACTGTTTCTGCCTTTTTTTAATTGTGCTGTTTTCATTTTGCAAAAAACACTAGACAACAGATTTTGAAAAGCTGAAATGCAATGTAAACATTAAGATGCTGACCAGAAGAAGACTATAAGGCTCTTTATGGTTTAGTTGCTCCCTCGATTAATAAATTACTATAAAATTGTGATTAGTTAACTATTATGGCTACAAGCAGTCCAGAGACACCGTAAGTACTCAAAGTCTTTGCTCAGATGGGCACACTGCATCTGTGAAAGGTTTCATAGTGTGTAAAGGACCCAACCTTTCACAGATGCAGTGTTCTTCTGTTAAAGAAATGTCACTGGCATTCTTTAAGACAACACTTGAATTTTATATATACTAAGCAACAGCATCCAAACTATTTCAACTATTGCGATGAAACTGAAATGAGCTATAAACTCGTCTCTATACTATATCTGTATCTTTTCATTCAGGACATCAGATGCATTAAACGTCTAATTTAGAGAAAATGTAAAGTTCAGCATTTCTTGCCTTGATTTTGTATCTGACATGGTAATGATCTGCAGATCTGCAGAAAACCTTTCTATTGCAGTGGATGAGGATTACTTCCTTACTGGAGAAAGCAGGTTAGACAAGATTATTCTGATTCCATGCAAGAGACTTTACTGGAAGGCAAAAAAAGAAAATGTAAAAAAAAAAAATAGAAAATGCATTATACATTATTTAAAAAATACATTTAACAGCTTAAATTATTCAGTTCTATTTAAAGTGCATATTTTTGCATTAAGATTTGATTTATGCAGCCAGCTGCTGATGCATTTAAGATAACAAGAGCTACTGTATAGAACACTTAAGGAAGATATTATCACTGGCTAAACATCATTTCATGTTAAAGCTAGCAGACGCTTTCCTAGAAAACCAGTATTTTCACGTCATACTGTTGACCAGTTTCAAATGCATTTATTTTTCATTTGGTTTATTTTCTTAAATAATTTTATTCATATAAATGAAAACAGATTCTAAAGATCAACTGAACATTTTTGCATCAGTAGCAAGTATTTTCATCAGAAACGATCAATGAAAATTTTAGACTAAGTGTGCAATGACCTTAACTCTGGATTCACAAAAATGTAGATTAAGATGATGCATAATGCAAAAAGGTGTTTCCTCATTCTCACTCATGGCTCCTGTCAGTGATGTCAGAATGTTTTTGGGAAATCACCCCTTGCCCTAAGATGAACCGATAGTCCATTGACATGAAATTTTTATCACTCAACATTATCACTATTACCAGTCATTTCTTCCACATATTTTCTTCCTGCATATTTTCATTTACAGTCTAACATACCAATCATATTATAGCAAATATTAAACTTTACTGTAAAAAAAAGTCAAGTCTTCCCTGATTATTTTCTTTTTGATCAACTTATCACCCACCATGACTGACTGTGCCGATTCCCTTGCCTTACAGTATACAGCATTTTTCCTTTTTAGCAGAACACAAGAGGGCTATCATCTTTCACCTTATGTCTGACCTCTAATTGTTTTTTTCTCTTATGGAGAAAAAAAAACTAACTATACTCTATGTTTCTACAGTGAATAGATCTCTCTAGTGGTGATTTATGAACTGCTACTTGAGTAGAAATGAGTGGAAACGGGTTACCTTCTTTATTTACCTTTGTTATTTTAGGTAGAGCGATCAATTAATTTTTGATTTATTGTCTTATTATAAGATGGAAGATCTATGCACTCATTATCACTCAACTAAGACGCTTAAAGAAATCTCAATAATATAAATTCTATGAGGACAGTACTACAGACTATTACTAAACCTTCCTCTCATATAAATATTATCTGGCCTTAAAATGTACTCCATGTTTAGAAGGCCAACATCCGAGCCAGTGGTATCTATTACTTACATATATAATATTTTCAGAAATTTCAAAACAGGTCATAAATGCACCTTTCACAGGAAAGTTCAAATGTGCGTGAATCTTTCTAGAATATAAGGTTGCTAGGAATTTGTGTAAATAACCACAGCCATCTGAGACATCAAGGAAAAGAATCAACATGCATTGCTTTTCTCCATGTTTTTAAGTGACTGCCAGAAAGCACCTGGTCGTTTCTGTGACTGAAATTTCCGTAAACCTAACAAAATGTTTTCTACAAAGGGAGGACACATAACGAAAGACTCCACCTGCTTCAGCGACAATAGAAGCCTTCCTTCAACATCTTGACATACATATTTGTGAAAACAGAACAGCGGTACAGAGGACACTGTTTTTACTGCGACACACACAATTGTTAAGGTAATCCATTTATGATGTATTGCAGGTCGACTGATTCAATTACTATGCTGATATGATTTATTTGAGCACATTAAGAAATGACGGCTACTGCTTTATTATATTTTTGTCAATATGCATCTTTCTTCCAGTTCAAATAATTAGACTGAAAAGCACCCAGTGCAAGCTTTTTAAGTGAAACGTTTTTCCAAATATCAATTATCAAAATAAAATCATCATAATGAGCTGACTCATGCAGAATTGTACATTTAAAGAAATAAATCAAATTTTAAAAAACTGTCATTATTTACTCACCCTAATGTCATTCCAAACCGATGTTTTGAAGAATGTTTTTTTTTTCATATATTGAAAGTCGGTAAAGTCTATACAAACAAGACATTTTTCAGACATATCTTCTTTTGTGTTTCATAAAATACAAGTGAAATACAGCAGTGATTCATCATTCATCATTAAAATGAACAGAGCTAAATCAGGTATGTCTAAAATGACTTGTCTAATTATAGTTTTACAGACAGAACTATTACAGATAGTGACGAGGTTCTGGTTAATTTTATTTACTCTTCTGCAACAGATTTAAATGCTTCAAGTCACAGTGAAGCAGCTGAGGTTGAGGAAGTGTGCACCGGTTTTCTGACAAAGTCCCCTCCTTATAGACAGATAAAAAATATGGTATAACATTTCGATTTTCTGCACAGAACTATCAACAGTTTATATGATCTTTGTAGCTCATCTAAGAAATTTCATCGTTCGTTGCAGAAATCATGGAAGAGACGCTTCTTTGTGCTTTCAAAGACGAATGACGGCTGCCATGAGCTAAAATACTACAAAACCACTGACAGAGACAAAGCTATCAAATCTATACAAGCTTCCAGGTAAGACGAAAGCCGCTGATTACTTTTCAAACCAGGGTTACCATTACAGTGACATCATTATTTTTTCTATGTAGCATCACAATGCTGCAAGTGCAGCCTAAAAAAAATCCAGTTTTTGAATGGATCTGTAAAGCCTTCAGGTGCCTTCCGACCGCTGTGCTCTACATGAAAGCAATAAATCCAGGAGAAAAGGTCCCAAGAGAATTTTTCTTCATTGGAGACAGCAGGTTTGCTATGATTACCATTGCTGTACGATAATTCCCACACTTAGCAAAAAGCTGCAATAAAAATGTAAATAATGGTCAAGAGACTTACGAGATCTGTTATTTTCAGAGAGGATGTGGATAGATGGTTCAATGCTATATTTGAGGCTATAAAGGTGAGACATTCTACTTTTCGCCTGTGAGCTCAATAGCTTTAATTCAGTCATAATTCTCTTTATAAAAAAATCTTTGAACAACTCATTTTTATTCTTCAACAATTATTTACTAATCAGTGCAATTTCATGGGTCTTAAACTGTTCATTTTTCAAACTGTTTGTAGAAAAGTGAACCTCAGAGCATGACAGAATCCAACTCCAATGATCAAAGCCCCTCTGACACTGAAGAGGTAATTCACAAACAATGCTTTTACTTGCATGTGTGACTTTGACTCAGTTCTCATAATTCTGAGTTGTACCTGCAGAATGAAACTGACATTAAACCTCCACTGCCTCCAAGGAAGAAGTCAGCATCTGAAGGTGCTCTCACTCAGCAGAGTCAATGTAGCCAATCGCCCAGAAGCAGCTCATCTGCAACACTGGTATAGCATAGTTAAACCCACAAACATACACATTCACTTATAAGACCAAACACTTGCAAAACATAATTCAACATAACCACTTACCTTTGGTTCAGGTGTATGAAAATATGATAGAAGGGGAGCCACTGAATGAGACGGCAGTGGAAAGTAATGAGGACATGTCATCAGGGTATGAGACACTCATCATGTATTTAAATTTACCTCAACTGAACCTAATGTAAGATTAATCTTTAGATCCAAATCCATCTGTCCTTCTTAAATATTCTTTGATTTTGACCTCATTTTTAATCTTTTATGTTCAATGGCTTATTTATAGTCAAGTATCATTTTGCACAGTCATTTACAAATATACTTTACATTTACACAAGTTTACTTATTTTTTGAGGTTTGTTTTTTTTTTACTTTGAGCAAATTATAATTATTGGTAAAATGGTAATTATTAGCTTTTCTCTCCAGGAATAGTGTGACTTGTACATCTGAAGACAGTCTGTTGGACTGTGTCACAAAAGCCTTCAATGATATGCAGACACCACAAACATCCACCGAATCAAATGAACAAAGGTAAAAGAACTGACAAATTACATTTAAACTAATGATCACTGCATCATTTGTTTTTAAATATACAGCAGTGATCTTGCCTAACTGGTTAGTATTCATAGTACAAAGAAGAGTCAGAGTGAATTTTGCAACCTGATACCCGAGATTTACATAGTTCTTTTAAAACATGCTTGTCTTAAACAGTTCAAATCCGCACCACAATAATAAGTGTCCCCATACTGTCATCCTAGGTTTTGCAGAATGCAAGAAACCAGTACTACTAATAAAAACATTACAATCACTTGCTTTAAATTCAGTTTCCCAAAAGCAACTATAATTGCAAGTTTTGTCGTTACCAATAGAGTTCAATAGAACTTGCCAACCATATTTAGCTAACAATGCTTTTGGGAAACTCAACCATGGTCAGTTCCAGGCAAGAGTTGATTAGAGGTAGTGGACCAGTTCAATAGAAAACAATATCTTAAACTACAGAACAACTGGGGTTATGAAACTGTGGTTTTGGAGTCTAGTTACATGTTTAAAGTTACATGTTTTCCATTCCTCAGTGAAACGCACACCCTCATCGAAAAGGAAATATGCATAAGTCATCAAGATGCAAACAGCTTGGTTATTTCAGAGGAGATGGGTAAACCATGGTACGATTCTCACAGATAAATTAAAACATTTACTGAAATGTTGAGCTGAAGCCAGAAGCATGGTGTCTTTATGCTCTCTTGTTAATACAGGTTTGTTTGGATACATTTTTGCTGTTATTTTCCGTTTCTTTTCCTCTCTAGTGTATCTAAATGTGGGGTGATTGAGGCGTCATCTCTGTTCCACAAGGGAGATCAAATACTGGCTATCAATGACCTGTTGACAGACACAGTGGAGGAGGTACAAACATACCTTAAAAGACTCAGCAAGAACCAGGTAGTCATGAGTGCAAGAATGACTTTGTAAATGTATTCAGAGCTAAATGGCTATAGTTGAACTTACATGTTTTGCTTTTTCTCAAGGTAAAAGTGACAATTCGAAGGCTCCCAGGCTCCATTCCTTTGAATTCTGAACTCTGCTGAGAACACAAACAAAATCTCATGCTGTGTTACGGTTCTCCTTTGGCTTTTTTTAGGCCTTTCAATTCTCTCTAAAAATCAATGTGAATATTTTTTTCTCTGTGGGGAATATCACTTCGCTGGCAATCAGTAGTCAAACAGAATGAGTTAAAAGTTCTGTAATGTAGTATGACTTCTAGTCTCTTGGTGATTTCTGAAATGCTTCACTGACACTTATGAATTGCTTGTGCCAATTCATACAGGCTGAAAGTATTGCTTTTCACAAAACCCTGAAGGGCACACAGTTTATCAACAGCAAAACTAGCAGCTCTTGTTTTCATGTATGTACTGAGACTTGTTTAGTGTTTGCCATTTTAAAAATATAAAAATAATAACCTGTTATTTTGGTCATCAAGGTTAAAGCAATAGAAACTACATAAAACGTTTTAATAGAACTTTCCTCTAGGTTGAACAGTATTTTTCAGACCTTAAACTTCCTTTGAACCTGTGAATTGCATTTACCTGCAGTATATTTTGTAGCCACATGGTGGCAGACTAACACAAACTGAATTATATTAATCTTACATTCTTATAACCGGAATTCTGATTCTGTTCATCGTGTAAATTCATATCCATTTTATAACTTTGGCAAATAATGTGTTTTTTACACACATCTGCATTATTGCAGTTGCACTGAAATCTGTCACAAATCTGGTAACAAATCCAAATGGTTTTTTTAAATTGGAAGGTTCAGATACTATAATGTAATACATGCACAAAAAACAGTACTTAAGAACTGACTTTGTTAAGCATGTAAATGACTTATAAAAATATATATTGTACATGCACAAATATGAAATAAAATTTGATTCAGAGAAGTGTAGAGTGGATAAAATGTATTTAATTTAAAAACATTTTAATATATAAAACTGTCAGAAAATAAGATTGCATATGTGGTCCATTCCTTCATTGAGCCTGAGCCACTCATAAAAGGGCAATACTATTAACCATCATTTAAAAAAAACAGGCTGGAAGAAAGACTGATTTTTTTCAAATGTGAGAAGGCATTCCAAAACTATCCTTTGAAATGGTCAACTGAGTAATACTGGTCCAGTCAATGAAGGCACCGTGACTGTTGTCCAAAGGTTTGATTGTGGATGTCAGTTTACTTTATTGCCTCGTTCCACAGCTTGAGTTTCATGATGTTGAGCTGAGATTTCCGGGTTTAGTCTGCCACTCACGGAAGAAACCCTCCATGGCTTTCCTGCTCCTCCAGCTGCCCACATTCACCGTGGGAATAATCTTTTTCGGCTGCAGCCACTGCACAAAACGCTTCAGCTCGAGAAAACTGCTGTGCTCACTGTAGGGGATACCTGGAAAAGATAAGTGTAGAGTAGAAATGTACCTCTCAAAATCTTTGAGGTGCTGGGATAACCTATTTATATCCTAATCGACCTTGCTCAAAAGACCAACCTTGATTTCTGCTGCAGAGTCACACTCTACCCTTTTGTATAGTTTTTCACAAATTATATAGTGTGTTTGTGTAAAGTAACAAGCACAAATTCCTATTAACTCCCCTATTGTTGTGTCAGATTCCAGCGGAGCTTGTGAAATGAGATGCGTCTACTGCTTGAGGGAGCACCTGGTTGGGCTGCAGACCGCTGACATTAAGAAATTAAAACCCTGGACTTGCAAAACCTGACATCATGAATTTTTCTCTGGGTCAAATCACATCTGCTGATTCTGTTAATACATGGCATGCTGTTCTTAGCCTGAAACGACGTTCAGCATTTCTAACAACTGCAGGAAGGGAGAAAAATCAATATAATGTAATTACATCCCACATACGAAGCCATTAGGTATAATCTTGTCAGTTAGTGGAACAGAATGACAAGGCTGTGTCGTGTCTACACCGAAAATCAGTTCAATGGAAAGCAACCCTCTTTAAGATCTTATTAAGAAAGGGATGGTGTGACAGATATCAATAATAATAAAAAAAAAATCAGCATGTTTTCTGCATTTTTGTTTTATTGATATAGACCTACCATTAAGCAAAATGGAGAAAACCTATTAAAGCGCCATAAAACTGTCCATGCTAGATGCAAGCAAATGGAGCAAAATGATAAGGGTTTTTTTATTTGCTTTTTCAACCATCTTATTTCCATGCTGATTTAAAAGGATGGCAAAAATACAAACTCATTTTGCTCAGAGCTCTTAAAGTCACCAGACAAAATAGAGGGTATTTTTTTCCCTCTTATAAAATCAAAATGCAAATACAACATTACAGAAACAACACAATTTGTTCTACATCTACTTCCCTTGATTAGGGTTGGGTTGGACTTGCAATTTAAGTTTAAAGTGACGCGACCCAATTTTCTAAGCATTTCCAAAGTAAATGCAGCACTACATATGCACTATAGGCTGATTTTGCAGAAAACATTTTCTGTTCATGTCAGCATCCCAGTCTCAGGTATTTCAGCTATTGTAATATCTGCACTTAAACACATGAAACAGCAAATGAAGTAAGTAAAATCATTATATTAAACCCTTTATAAATCTACATACACATACCATAGATACTGATGTTCTCTCGAGTCTGAGGCTGGATGTCTTCCACCCTTACAGCTTGGTTGAAGGTCCATCCTGTGGGCTTAAAAGCCACTAGTTGGTCATACTGCCTGGAGAACTTATTCAAGTGTGTCCGCAGGTTCTGTACAATTAAGAAAAAAAATGTGGTCATAAATATTTAGGCTGATTAGCTTGAGCTGTTGCTTTTATTAAGATTTGTTAAACTTTGAGAAGATACCTCGAAATAGACAAGTTCATTATAAAATGTATTTGAATTGAATTTATCAAATATATACAGCCATGGTGTGCATAAGAGACTTTCGAAAAGAAACAATATTACTGATCCCAAACTTTTGAATGGTAGCACGTGTTACAAAAAGGGCAATTGAAGTCAAATGATGCCACATCGCAATCAGCTTTTTTTGTTCAATTTACATAATGATTTTTCAATGTGGCTGCATAAATGTGGTGCAATCTACAATCAACCTCGCCCTGCAATTTTTTTCTCCTTCCTGTCAGGGGCATTTAAACTCCCTTCTCATTGGGAAAAACTCTGAAATTGCTTTGAATCAACCTCTACATTGGCATGGGTGAGAAAAGTTGCTTATAATGGTTCAGGGAACATCATATAACTAATCTTTATTATCTGCAACTGTCTCATTAGAATTTACTTTCAGTCAGACTCAATCAGTGCTACTGCTGCCAGAACTGCTGCGCTGGCATTTGGTCTCTTTAATTAGAATCTTAATTTTTTTCCCCTCCCTTATTAGCATAAATGCGCTGTCAAGGAAAATTAAAGATAACACTGAACGCTGCATGAATTTTAAACTGCAAATTGAATAAGTAAACATAGCCTCATTGATTGTGTTTAGCATAATAAGCTCTTTTTATACACTTATGAACTCAAAGCAAAAGTGGCAGATGACGAAAATTGCATTTTATAATTCATAATTCACAGATATGACAGAAGTTTTAAAGGTAGTTCAACTCACTTTGAAATTGAGCTGCATCATAGGTAGTACATGCACCTGGGCCTTTTGCCAGTCTGTAGTGATGAGCTTGCCAATCTCCTCCGACTCCAGACAGCACATGGTGTTATACTTATCCTTGGACAAACACACCTTAGAGCCCAACACTTCCGATACAGCTAGAGGAACAGGTAGGATAGGTATAAAATGTTTATCTCTCTCTATATACACAAGAACAAATAGAAATTGGAATTTAAAAAGAGGTTGCAATCTAGTGAGACACTCATTTTAGCAAAACAGTTCAGAGCGGGACACTATGTAATCATAGCTTTAAAAGTAAATGGGTGCAGGGCATTAATCATTTTTTTTTTTTAAATGAACAGAAAGCCAGTCAGTCAAACTGTGAAACAGGAACATAATTTCAAAGTCAAGTTAGGACAGCATCTGCAAATCTATTTTGTAAACCGTTTTATTTTATACAAGCCTCATTCATGAGCTAGTATGATGGTCACGGATAATAGAAAAGCGAACAATCTATCCTTTCAAGAGCAGATGAAGTAACACAAGGTCTACAAGAGGTCTGGACAAAACAGGACAACGTTGCTCACTGACCTAGAAAAACCTTCTCTTTCCCAACTGCGTAGGTGCCACAAACCACAAGTGTACGAGGGCTCAGTGTGACCTGTTCAAAAGCTGTGTTTATAGCAAAGGTGATGACTTCCTGTTGAGTGGGAAATGTATACTCAGGACTACAATACCTGTGGAGAAAAAAAAAGGGAAGATAATATGTATTTTGTTTAAAAACTCAACCCTACAACCCAACTCAGGCTAAAAAGCGGGCAAAACATAAAGCAGCAACAAAAAGTAGCTTTATTAGTAGAGAACTTACGTTGTGTCCAGATAGAGGGTCTGTATCCTGAGACCCTGCAGCTCTGGGTAGCGCTCCATGGACGGATCAGCCCGGAAATCACCTGTGTGGAGTACCGTCTGGCCATCTGGCAGAACAAATAGTAACATGGCTGCCCCAGGACAGCTGGGGGGAAAACAGTCATGATAATTAAGTTCTTGTCATTTGTATGAACATAGTGATTATGAAATAAAATTGGCTTGAATCTTCATTATTTAGAGGATACACTTACTGATTAGCATCCAGGAGAGTGACCTTCACTCCTTGCACCATACACTCTGTGTTCATTGGGAGAACGTGAACATACTGCTCACCCACCTTCAGCTTGCTCGTCACCAGGTTACCAGTTATCTGCCACGATTAACACTAGTTAGTAATGAATTCCAAGATTTAGTTTAATCTTGATTAATCCTCCCTAACACCATTTTTTTTCTTCATTTTCCTCTTCATTTTGCATTTTTCATCTTCATCTTGATTTATGTACATTTTTGATATTTCATGTCAATGTGTTCACATTTTTCTAATTTCATAACAATGACACTTACAGTGTTTGGTTTAAAATTCAACCAAAAATTAATTTTACGATTTACTCATGCTTTACAATGCCATATTGCTCCAAACAGAATTGCTATCTTGTGAGGAATATCAAAGAAACCACTTTGAAGAAATGTGCTTTAGTGTTTTTGCTGTGTGTATACAATAGACGTCAATGGTCTTCAAAGCTGTGTGGCTCCCAATGCACTTTTGTAGTTTAAAGAAGAAAGAAATGAATAAAGTTCAAAAAGTTTTTTTTAAATGCAACCTGTTCTTGTTATTTTTTAAAGTTCAATAAGGTTGGGATACATACTTTATTACAGTAGATGGGTAAAACGGAGCCTTTTTTCAAGCCACCGTAGTGGTCCGAGTGGAAGTGAGTAAGAAAGTAGGCTGTGACGCCTTCAACAACCCCATACTGAAAAGCATCCACAGCAAAACCAGTTCCTAAACAGAGGAAAAAAAACATATTATATTCTCCAAAGGACATAAGACCAAAACAAGCTGAACAATAATAGTTATTATGAGAGTAAAAGTAAAAATACAAGCAGTCTAGTACATTAAAGTACTGGCACAGCTATTAAGACCAAAAGTCTAAATGGTTATGCAATCTTAACAACTGGTATTAAGTAGGTCAAAACAAAAGCATTAAAGCGGTTCACAAACCAGGAATTTTCTTGTAGAATGGACACCGCTTGGACTCCTGGGGATCTCCATCTGTCGCTCTTCCTTTGTTCCATCTTTTCTGCCTCTCTGCCCTCCCTCCTCGCTTTCCTTCTGTCTGCGTGGGCCGAGTCGTACCATCTTCTACAGCAGTCGAG
This sequence comes from Enteromius afrohamiltoni, assembly GCA_034779775.1. Lineage (NCBI taxonomy): Eukaryota > Metazoa > Chordata > Actinopteri > Cypriniformes > Cyprinidae > Enteromius > Enteromius afrohamiltoni. Next base: position 12,421,403 of record JAUYWG010000046.1, on the reverse strand, counting down.
ACACTGGACACCTCAGACGGAGCTTTGCTCTTCCTACGCTGTCTACCCTGGAGCTTAGCGTCTTCCCCCTGTGCTTCTGAAATCCTCGCTCTCCTAGACCCTTGCTGATCGGCCTCTCTGACCGTTGCCTTCACTTCCTCCTCAGACTTTTTTTTATTCAGTGGCTTCAAGCCAAAAAACACCCCAATGTCTGTTTGCTTTAATCCAGAGGGAGTTCTCCTAGGAGCCATACATGGGGTTTTCTGAGTTAGGGCTGTTTGGGTGGAAGACGGCTCTTGGTTTATGTAACTGTTGGCATGTACAGAATTTGATATACGCTCCCGAAGATGCTCTAATACCAAACTTTGAGGTGACTGCAGCTGGGAGTTTGGATATTCGGGATTTGTTTTGGATTGTTTTGCTATTGATTGAGGTCCATGCGGAAACGTTCCATCAGAAACACCTGTGGAGCTGGAAGTAGTCAGGTGATCATCGGCTGCTAATGATGTCTGCAGTTTCTCACAGGTGTCTAATGAGTTTTTCTCTGGTCCATGTTCTATCTTATCTGTCTCATATTGGTCCAGCATATTATAGAATAGGTCATCCTCTCCGTCACTGAACAGTTTAAGAGAATCTTCATCATCATCCTGCAGTGCGGTACTATGAAGTTCTATATTAGTTTTTTGAGTTCCGTGCTCCTCATCCACATCTGGAAGTTCAGAGAGTGGGGAGTAGGATATATAATCATCATCACATTCAAAAAGCTTGGCTTTAACCTCATTAGTCTGTGTCTGAACAGCATTGTCAATACTGCGTGCTTTAACTTGAGTTGAAGTCTCCATTCTTTCTTCCTGTGAAGAATTCTGTGATTGAGATCTTTTGATGGAAGGAGACCAGCCCTTCCTTTTCTTGATATCTTCAGTATTAGGGGAGCGCAAAAGCAGCAGGGCATTACTGTGGGTGGGAGTTCCCTTTTGTCCATCACCAGGAGATAGACTTTGGCTGGATGACGCAGATACATTCACAGGGCTGTTCACAGAGCTCTCTGTACCAGATGCAACAATATTAACTGACTTCAAGCAGATGTCCGAGATGTCTTGGGTCGTGCAGTCGTATAGCGCTCGACTCTGAGCGAGTAGAGAGTGGCTGTATCTCTTGTAGTGATTGGGAATGGAGGATGTACAATGAAGACCATCTGGACATTCTGTAAAAGGGGAAGAGAAAGTGTAAATGTTTTTTCTTAAATATTATAGAATAACATTTTTGAAAATAATCCACATAAAAGTCAAATCTAGTAATCAATTAATGTTTTAGTTGCACATTCAGTAAATATTGAAGTCATAAAACAAAAAAGAACCAACTGACTACTAATATTTGAATAATTTCCTCATTTATTGTGTTCAAGAATAGCTGTCTGAGTGGCATATAACTAAAAATAAAGCACATGTGAATTAAATCTACAGTAAATGTACATGATCATTTAAATAACAATAACAAATCCCTGCTATTTTCATATGTATGGTTACCCTGTAATGAACTGATGAGTTCAGTCTACTTTGTTGAACTATATAATGACTGTTCATTACACATATTTATGAAAAAAAATTACCTTTACAGCTGGCACCAGGGTTATCTAAGCATTCTGCCACATGCCATTGTTGAGACTGAACCACTAAGAGGGAAAATGGCATTTGACAGACAGGACAGAAGCCTCCTGACTGAGGATCTTTATACTGGACATCCTGAGAGAGAGTCCTATGATTCACGTCCTTGGATCCTGAATTCACAGTGTTACCAGGAGTACCACTGCCATTTAGGTCTAAACCAGTGTGTGTCTCAGCATTGTTGACTATAGTTTTTCGCGCTGATGTCCCAAGATTGTTATCCTTTCTTCTCTTTGTCTCATGTTCTCTTGTTATCTGTGATTTGCAGCTTCGTTTTTTACTCTTCTTAAGGGGTTTGTAATCCCAGATATCACTCTCAGAGCCGCTTTGTGACATTTGTAAACGTTAACCGCTACTAACGTTGCTGGTTTGTTCTGAACGAAGCTGTTTTGTAACATCACACACATGTTCTCTTAAGACAAAAACCGCGACCAAAGTACAAAAAAGACCGTATCATTCAGAAATTCATCCCGAAAGCAAGAAGCCTTCAGAAAGACGCATAGTGTAAACGTATTTACCAAAAACCGTTGAGTATCTTTCGTCATTACGCTTACCGCCAATGTTGAAAGCGCATTTATTTTCACATTGATGTTCGCATTTTCCATAATCCAAACAGTATGAATTCGTTTCATTTTAGTCAAACTACATTTATTTATAGATTTACCATAGGATGCATTTTAATAACATTATGCATATGTTAACTACTCGCAAAACGAGTTTATGTTGTTTTGGATGCGCTTGTTATTTTTCTGTCGAAAGTGCCGAACGTAAATGTTGGTCGATATTCTGTTGTTGTGGGAGTCATGGCGTCTTACAGTAAGCTGTCAGATCTTTTCCTCGTACAGAGCCACCTAGACAATGCCTTAGAGGACGCGACGACTCAAAAAGAGAAGGAAAATCTCGTACAGCAGTATTTGCACAAAATAGATGAAAAAGATGATTTAATTATACCGGATTTTGAAGAAGGTAAGAGTGTAAATGGACTCAGTGTGTCAGAATGTATACAGTATTGGTGTCTCACGGGAGTGGCTTTGAAACTTAAAATCAATCATAAGCTGATTTGTGGTTTAGATAAACGACTAGCATTATGAAAGATGACAAGCCAGTTACAAATTGCTTCTGTATGCTTTATAATTGCTACTGCTTTATAATGTACTGAACCAACAGTGAGTGATGCATACTGTACTGTACTATACTGTACGATACAAACTGTGCTGGGTCTGGAAGGTTATTATGGGGGCCAGCTTTTTTAAATGCAGAACCGCAAAAAAAGCAATCAAATATTATTTAAATGCCAAATCCCATTATTTTGCAGGACTGGAATGGTTGAACACAGACGTCCCACTGTCACTAAAGAAGGAACTGTTGGGCAAAGTGGTGGTGCTTGACTTCTTCACCTACTGCTGCATAAACTGCATGCACCTACTTCCTGATCTGCACCAGCTGGAGCAAAGTTACACCATAAAAGGTATGCGTGATACATGTTTAGATAGAGACTGCTTGTGCACCATTAACAATAAGAAGAATTCAATATGTATAGAATATTAGAAGCAAGTCATCAGTCCTGATTTAGAGCGTGTCATTTTTTTAAAATAACGATTAGATTGGATATTTACATCATTAGGTAAACAAAAGCATCTTACAACATGTAGCCACACTCAATAGGCAATCCAGACAAATGTCTCTCTTTGCTGTGTTGATTAGAAAAATACTATAGTAAATCATTCCCAGGGTTCACTGGGGCAGAAGTGAGAACGTTTTGAGCTTGATAACTACTTTTGGTCCAGCAACATATTCTCATTATCTCTAAACTGTATCGGATAGGAGACTTTAAATATCCTCAGAGACCAGGTCGAGGGCAGAGGGTTTTACATAGATACAGCATTATACTGGTCTGTGGCTTATTATAGCAGCTCTGTGTCCAGTGTTATCAGCTCCAGCTGTCAGTAGCCCATTGGTGGCCACTTTTGTGGGGTCATCCAGGGCAAATGGCCAGGCAGCCATCAGCCCACTCGCTGGCATATCTCACACATACCTCATTTCTGGCACTTCTTTTGGTACATTCTGTTACCACCGTTCTGTTACAGAAGCAGAACATGCCTCCCCTCTTCCCACTGTCTCTTTAATTATTAGGGTTTAGTGTTATATCACAGAAGAGGCCTTTTATTATCACACACAAACTTAGTTTTTACTCTTGCCATTGAAATCACATATCTTTTTGGGGAGGTTATCATAAAAAAATAAAATGAAAACTGTTCAGAATTGTTCTTGCCCAGCCAGTATTTTCAGTGGCACCACCACAAAAATGCAGATGCGTGTTCTGCAACACATTTTATGTGTGTCAAGAGAATATATTTATATTTGGCATTCAAGTCTCATTTGCAATTTTTTATTTGTTTTTTTGGAAATTGTATAGTTAATGCAGTTCGCATTTGTTGACTTGTTTGGTGCTTTTAGTACTATAACTGCTTATTACTTACTGTCTTTATTATTGTTCAGATTACACACGCACACATATAGATAGAGAGCGAGAGAGAAAGATTTTCACTAGCAAATATAAAAAAAAAAAAAAAGTATTAGTGCTGTCAAACAATTAATCACATCCTTAATAAAAGGTTTTTGTTTACATAATATATGTGTGTACTTTGTATATTTATTATGTAAATATAAATACACACACACACACAGTATATATTTACACGCATACATTTATTTATATTCATATAATTTATATTATATATAAATATATTATATATTTTTTCAAACTATATACATGCATGTGTGTTTATTTACATATACACAATAAATATACACATTACACACACAAACATCTTTATTTTGGATCTGATTAATCCCACTAGTGAATATATATTATTTTTAACAAACATTGTAGTGACAACACCACTCTAGTTTGTTGGGGCAAGTGACAGTCTTGAAACTGAAATCCTTGTTGCTGAGACCTGCATTACAGTTTACACTCATACTTCTCATTATAAGTAAAGATGCTGGTTCTAGCCTGCGTTTGCTCCCCTGAGGGGAGATCAGCTGGGGAGATATGAGGAAAAGTACAGAAAAACATTGATTGCATTTTGATTATGCCAGTTGTATTTCAAATGCATTTATAGGCAGAAGGGAAGCAAGCTAAAAGCATACTGAAATGGGACACTGGTCCCCCACGTGTGTGCGTGCTACCAGTCTCCGCTGCTGAGCCAATGAATTTTAATCTTCTGATGGACGGAATTTAAAAACCACCGTCCGTCTGCTTCAATCATCAATGGCTGTGTCGCTTTCCCCAGGGACACAGAATGGAGGAATGTCACTTCCAGTGACGAGGCGGAGAAGTTCCACTGGCATTTTTGTTAAATTAGACAAAGTCATGCGGAGTGAACGCAGACTGTAGCTCAGTGCAGGAGACTGGAACAAACAGAGAAACGCAACGCATTGGTTATAATGGGATGCCTGGGGGCCGCATGAGCTCTCAATCAAGACCCCCGTGTTTTCCTTGATTAGTTTTGACATTCTGCATGCAGTAACCCATGTTAGGATGTGTACCTCTGGGGTACACGTATTGTTTCTTTAAAGGGGCCTGTATTTATTTATTTTTTGTATATTTATCATTCTTGTCAAGGATTCTTACATGAAAAACAGTCAATTCAGTTAAGTTCAGTTAACACCCTGTCTGACCCTTAAGGCCCATTTACAATAAAAATAACTATAAATCCAGACAAATGTGAGAAAATGTTCTGTTTATTGTGAGCATATACTGCAGCTGTCATTGCTTGCTTTTAATTGATCGAGAGCTTCATGTCGGGCGGATTCTCTTGGTCTGTCAAGTTTTTTTTTTTTTATCATTTATCACCTGAAAGTGAATCCAACCATATTGTTTTTCTTGACTACCATATTCTCATAAAAAATTAATTAATTAATTGTGCTGTGAACAGCCTTTACACTGCGTCATATCCACTACCAAAAGTGTTAAGCGATCAAATTTGACTCTGATTCACAGGGCGTTGGCAGTCACTTAGTTTTCCTTGTCACTTAGATTTGTGTTGCCCTGCCAACATGAAATCCAAATGGTCTAAAAACCCACAGAACTGTATATTAAAATGCCCCTATTATGCCATTTTAAAGGTAGCTAATATTTGTCTAATGAGTCTCTTAAAACAGGTTTTTGCAGGTTTTCTCCAAAAATAGATTTAATTTTACCCCATTTCTAGAATGTGGGCGGCCATTATGCAAATGTGTTACTTTGTTATGTTATGTTACGTGTGGCCATAACAGAAAAAGATTCAAATTACTGATGACTCGTTTAGACTTATGTGAGCCAACTCTTTTTTTTGATAGACAATAGGGGTGGCACGGTTCACAAAGCCCACGGTTCGGTTTGTATCACTGTTTTAGGGTCACGGTTTTCGGTTGTGTACGGTTCTTGTTATTTTTTCTTTTAATCTTTAACACTCCAGAAATGTACTTCAGCGTATGATATATAGCTTAATTATCCACAATTTAGGATACAGTGTTAAAAAAGTTCTATCATGTAATCCTTCATAAACTGAATTGGATGCGTGTTGCACAATACTTGCATACAGTCACAGTTCTATCTATTGTTTTATTTCCGCTGTCATCATAGGTAATGGAGCGCGGATCAGGACGCATTTTTCTGTCCGAATCCGGCCCGCGTCCAACAGAGCTGGAGCTGTTTTTTTTTTTCATACTAATGACACATGCACTTTTTTTGTGTGGAAAGGCCATTTTTATTAAGCAACTGTAGGAAGGCGTTCGGAAATGTCAACAGATGTGAGCATCAGCGCACACGGGGCAAAAAACGCTGTTATAACACAGATACACATTCAAGCTGATGTGACCGAGCCCGAGCATCCTTTCTAAATATCTGTCCGAACCCGGTATCCATCCTCTAATAGGTAACATGAAATGTTCCCACACACCAGATTTATACAACGTTGGCGCATCCTCCAATGCTGGCGCAGCCTTCCTTTTCTCTCCCACTTGCCATTTCTACACGTACAGTATTGTGACCTGCAGCACTCCACATCGTAGACACCTCAATTCTTTCGAAACACACTGACGTCACATACGGGCCACGAGGCTACATTGAGCATGTCATGAACCGTCATGCGATGCATGCATGCACCGAACCGAGACAAGCGTACCGAACGGTTCGGGTTTTTTTTCATGAACCGTGCCACCCCTAATAGACAATAACTATATTTATCATGCACTGTCGGCGTCATAACTTTGCAGATAGTTTATGTTCACATACAGCTACATGACACACTGCATGAAATATCATATTTGAATAGGCATAATAGAGGCACTTTAAACATGTCATACATAGATGGCTAATTTTATGGAGTATTGTTCATCATAACCTCCTTCATTGTGGACAGACAAATTACTTGTATCTGGTTCAATCTATTAGGACACAATGTTAAATATTAAGTTTTAGTTTCTTTACTTTTTAAGGCTTCTATGTAAATGACCTGTGTTATGACTGGCTAAACTCTTTGCATATCTACTCTGTAACCGAACCCCTCCTGAATGGTTTTGTCAATGTTAGTAGGATGGTTTCTGTTTAGGTTCCCTTGGAGTTTCACAGTGTGATTGTTACAGTATGTCTGGTACATTGAGGTCTTTTATAGCAAGTAAAATGCTGTTTTTCATGTCCTCTTTACAGACATTTATGTTCCTGATAGAATTTGTTGTTCTTTTATTGAACGTTTTTAAAAAGGAAGGAACTGTGACTCATGAAGAGTGAGGTTTAGTACTGTTGAAAACATTCAAGGCGCTGACACACGGACAAAAGCTGGTTCTTTGGGATTTTCAGTATTCAAGGATTCAGAAGCATACACCAACGCAACATGCTTCCACGCATTGTTTGAGGAGATAAGAATGAACAGCTTTGTGTAACCTGAATAGATTTTCTTTGAGCGAACAAAAAAAGCGTCCATGAAAACCTTAATTAGCCAAAAAATAAATTGAAATAACTAAATTAAAGCCACTTTACTTTCAGCGTTCCCTTTTGATTTAGGTTCAGACCTTGATAGATTAAACATTTATTATTTCATAAACGATCTTTATAAAGGACCTTTTAGAATAACTTTGAAACCTAAATATACCTCAGGGCATTTTAATAAAATTTCTACTTAGCTTTTACAAAAAAACATAAACAAAAGCCTGGCCACTTGATTTTTCCTTCCCGTACCTCCTCTTCAGTGTCAAACCCTCTATTTTCTCTTCTTTTTTTCATCTCTGCAGATGGTCTGGTTGTCATAGGTGTGCACTCGGCTAAATTTCCCAATGAGAAAGTCCTACAGAATGTACGCAGTGCGGTGCTGAGATATGACATCACCCATCCCGTAGTGAACGACAGTGATGCCCATCTGTGGCAGGAGCTGGAGGTGTCATGCTGGCCCACGCTAGTGGTGCTGGGACCCAGGGGAAATCTACTTTTCTCCCTGGTGGGTGAAGGCCATCGAGAACAGCTCTTTCTTTTCACTGCAGCTGCCCTCAAGCACTACAGACAACAAGGGTTGCTCAAGGACCATGATGTGGGAATCGAACTGTATAGAGACTCCCTGCCCCCCTCCATCCTCTCTTTCCCTGGGAAAATAGCCATGGACCCAGGCAGCAAGTGGTTGGCTATTGCAGACACAGGACACCACAGGGTACTGGTGGTCTCCAATACTGGGCAGCTGCTGCACACAATAGGGGGTAAGACCAGTTAATACACACTTAGTAGAGTTATCAAATTCAGGAAACACTGAATTTTGCTTTTGACTTGATTTTCTTATGCTGCATATGCATTTGAAAATTACAATTTTAATTTCAGATTTTTCTATCTTTATTTGTACAGGTCCTTTTCAAAGAATTGGCATATTGTGATAAAGTTCATTATTTTCTGTAATGTACTGATAAACATTAGACTTTCATATATTTTAGATTC
>JAUYWG010000046.1:12361976-12412696 GCA_034779775.1 Enteromius afrohamiltoni | reverse complement strand
CTTCAGTTGTGTGTAATGAATCTAAAATATATGAAAGTCTAATGTTTATCAGTACATTACAGAAAATAATGACCTTTATCACAATATGCACATTTTTTGAAAAGGACCTGTATATTCTTTATATAATTTGGCATATGTTAAGTGCAGATCTTAATTTAATTATTATTGAAATGTATGAACATACTGTATAAACGTTAAAACGTTTTAGGTCAGTAAGATTTTTTACGTTTAATTATTAAGCAAAAACATATTATTTAACAAAGATGCACTTAATTAATCAAAAGAGATAGTATCATAAAGTATCATGGTTCCCACAATAATATTAAACATCACAACAGTTTTTTAAACATCGCTAATAATAGGAAATATTACTTGAGCAATAAATGAAGGATCATGTGGCAATGAAGGCTTGAGCCACTGAAAGTTCAGCTTTGCCATTAAAGTAATAAATGAAATGAAAATTATAATAAATAAAAAAATGTATTTAGTTATGGTTACATTAATGTAACTTATTATTAAAAAAGACTTGCATGAATTACCACCAATAATATTTATTTATAATTTTTTGAAACCCATACTAAAAGTAAAAACTATGTAAGAGAGTATTTCTTTGCTGGGAAAAAAAGCATTTTGGGTGTCAAAACCTACACCTGCATTCGCCCTTGAAATGCAGTTTTGTTCCATTAAAGGAATAGTTCACCCAAAAATGAAAACAAGATAATTTACTCACTCTCAGGTAGTTCCAAACCTGTATGAATGTCTTTGTTCTGCCGAACACAAATGGACATATTTTGAAGAAGGTTTGTAACCAGGCTGTTTTGGGTCACCATTGACTTCCATAGTATTTTTTTCTACTATGGAAGTCAATGGTGGCCTGGTTACAAACTTTCTTCAGGCAGGACAAAGAAATTCATAGCGGTTTGGAACTACTTGAGGGTGAGTGAATGATGACAAAGATTTTTTTTTTTTTTTGGGTGAACTATTCCTTTAAATGCAGGATGGTTCCAAAAAATTTGGGTTGCCAACTGCCCCATATTTTAAGTATAGAAATGCCTCTAATTTTCTTTTTGGTGAATGTTTTGAGGCTATTTTAGTCCACTTTTAGACAAGTTTATCTTTGCCTTCATAGGTCCCTCAAGTGGGAGACGAGATGGAAATTTGTCTGAGGCACAGTTCAGCTCCCCACAAGGGGTGTTCATACAGGGAGACACGGTCTACGTGGCTGACACTGAGAACCACCTTGTTAGAAAGGTAAATCAGCAGAATCAGGTCAAGCTTGTTCTCCTGCTGGCAACTCTAATCCAAATTCATTCTGATTGGTGCTTGAAAAACTGCTTGTATCTGTCCTCAATAGAATCCAATGTTTTTTCTTCTTCTCAAGATCAACCTTTTAGAAGAAAAAGTCTCAACCTTAGCTGGCATTGGCGTTCAAGGCACAGATAAAGAAGGCGGAGCTCTGGGACCACAACAGCCAATCAGCTCTCCCTGGGACGTTGCTCTTGGCAACACAGGTACTTTTACTGGACATCATCCTCCTATATACTCTGCTCCCTCTTTAAGTATTAGAGTCACTCTTTTTTTTTTCTACCTTGCTCATAAAATTTAATATCTAGTGAATCTGCGTTTCATTTTTCTGCCGGGAGCGTTTTATACGACCCTTTTTCTGCCTCTCACATCTTCTCTCTATCTGTCTTGTCCATCTTGGAATCTTTAATCAGGTTGTTCTCAGAAGTCTTCGCTTTGTAGATACCACACTCGCCTTTGATTTTCATGAGTGTGTACGGTGAGGGGTGCAAAAAGATCTTTGTTCTGCTAAAATGGGCTCTTGTTGTTTGGAAGCAGCCCTGGAGTAAATTGCATGGTCTGTCAGTTGCTAACCAGAGACACAGAGCTGAATGTTGTGGTGTTGCCTGAGTTAAACCCACAGCACCAAAGAAAAAGAAGGTGATATGATCAAAAAGCACTCATGTGGCTGTGGTTTCTGATAAACGGTGCCTCTAATAAACTGTTTTTGTCGAAGATTGCCTCTTTTTGTTTCGCATTAATATCTTTATACAAAGCAGCCCTGGACAAGATGTCCCACAGGTCTAAGAAAATTTAATTTAACATGCTTCTAAAACATAATTAAAATTCCTACTTTATATTTTAAGGCATTATTAAATCAGTCTGCATTTTTCAGTCACATCGTTCCATTAAACAGCTGAAGAAATTGATGTGGCCAGCATTAGTCGAGAGAGGGAGAGACGTTTAAAGTGGTCTGTGTCTGATTTAGACAGCGTGTGTTTGGAGCACATTCATTGATGGTCCCCGCTGTGCATTAGGTCTGTTCCCTGAACAGTCGGTTGCTTTCTTGCAGGTTACCCTGCTAAGAAAATAAGATGTTGCTGTTTCCAGTTATTTTATGCATGTTGTTGTTGTCCCTGATTCCGTTTAACTTTTCGTTTTCCATTTATTTTCCCTTTCTTTTCTTTTTCCTTTGCGTTTCTTTCATTTGTGTTTCTTGTTTCTTGTGTCGTTTAACGCAAGTCTTTTTGAATGTTTGATTTGAAGTGGTCATAAAATCAGAATTCTTTTCTTCTGAAATAAAAGCTTCCTCCAGTTCAAAAGACCATTTATTAACTAAGCCACAAAAGCTGGTCTTTCCAGATTTGGTTCGATTTTCTGACGACAGACTTTTTTATTAAACAGTGTTTATTAAAATATTTAAACAGCGGTTTATTGAACAAATTGTGTCGCGGTCTTTAAATAAATAAATAAAGAATTTACATAAGGTTAAAAAAATCTATATGTTGTCATCTGGAGTTCTTTACTGTAGTGTAAACATAACAAATAATAGATAAAAACTATTAAATTCCGTTTCTGTTTATTTTATATAATAAAAAGATTTTTATAAATTGTGTGCAAACTTGTAAATTGCATGTAAGGCAGGGTAGTAAAATATCCTGAATATATAAGCAAATACAAGGCATATATTTAGCGTAATTGCATCTTTTCACAGTTTAAACACTGAGACCCACAAGATCTTTCATACCTTCACATGTTCATTCATGTTTATTTCAACTAGTAGAAAATGGAAGACGAAGAGATGACCACGTTCAGAGATTTGTCACGTCACAGCATTTGTTTACATCTTCTTGCAAAAATGAACAGAATAAAGAATCTTTTACTTACACAGATAGTATCGTAATTATTGGTGGTTAAAAGGCTACAATGCTGTATTTGAATGAATGAATGACGCATTTATATAGCGCTTTACTGTCATACACCCAAAGCACTTTACAATCATGTGGGGGGGGGTCTCTCCTCAACCACCACCAGTGTTATATTTGGGGCAGTCGTGGCCTAATGGATAGAGAGTTGGACTCGGTTCGAGTCCCAGGTCCAGCAGGGATTGTAGGTGGGGGGAATGAATAACCAGCGCTCTCTCCACCTTCAATACCACGTCTGAGGTGAGACCCTTGAGCAAGGCACTGAACACACTGCTCCCCGGTGTGTGTTCACGGTGTGTGTGCGCGTGGTTGTTCACTTCTCTGTGTGTGCACTTGGATGGGTTAAACACAGAGCACAACTTCCTAGTATGGGAAGCCATACCTGGCCACATGTCACCTCCTTTCCTTTCACATACCGCACTGAAAGACGCCCAGAAAATTTGCTGAACGAAAACATGTACTTTTACACCCCACCCCGTATGTGTGTGTATCCACACATATATGTAAGATACACAGTGCATTTAAAAAATATATACATGTGTGTCTGTGTAATTTGTTTTTAAGAGAACTGGATGCTTAAGTTGGAGAAGCTAGAAACATTATGGTTCTTGAAATTAATTTCTCTGTATATGACAAATCACTACCTACTATCATATTTGCTTTTTCCAGTTCATCATTCATAATGTTTCCTTAACTGTCTGGTTTGTATTTCCCTTCATTTTCCACCTTGAAGTTTAATTGTAATGTGGAAATCCTGCTGCACGTCTTTGTCATTCATCAGATTTCTTCTACTTTGGCTCGTTTGCCTTCCATCCATCTCATATCCCTTTGAAAACCTGCGTGAGGAGAGTTCTGCTTCTTTCCTTTCCATCTCAATCTTTTCTCCCTCTCTTTCTCTCTGTCTCGCTCTTTCATGAATACAAGTAGTTAGGCTCCAGCCCAGCAATGAAATTGTCTCTGATAAGCGCAGTACCATTAAAGGTCTATTGTTAGACACGAGAACAGAGTACCTCATTTCTGATTCCTCAAAGAGAAAACACAGCGCAATAGTCTCAAGTATTAGTTCCCCTCCATGCAATACTTAAACTGATTTTAAAGTCAGTTCATCAGTTCAGGTCAATTTGTGCTGGACGCCATAGCATACTTTTACATTTTCATTGCACTGAAGCATTTCAGCGCTTTGTCTATTGCCACATTCCAGAAATGGTATGCATCCACATAGTCACATTTCTGTTTTGTTTGTTTTTTCCCCCCACAAAGGGACAGTGAAAAGAGGCAAATATAAACCATTAGAAAACATTATAAAGTCAAACAAAATTTTCTACAGTTTGGGAACAACAAAAAAACAAAAAAATGTTATTACAAATATTATAAACAATATATAAAATTAAATAATACATTTATTACATAAATGTGTTAATTAATTAATCCTGTGATCAAATTCAGGCTCCTTTACTTAATTTTTTAGGTTGCTTAACATTATTTTATTATTTACTTTTTATTATTGTTTTATTAAAAACTATAAGACCTTCTTTCATCTTTGAAAAACAAATTAAGACATGTTATATTATTTCTGAGAGATTGCTGACCTTCCATAGACAGCAAGGGTCTGACCAAACATAGCAAGGACATCCCTAAAGGGTTAGTTCACCCTCATGTCATTTCAAACCCATAAGACCTTTGTTCATCTTTGGAACACAAATTAAGATATTTTTGATGATATCAGAGAGCTGTCGGACCCTCTATAGACAGCAATATAACTGAAATGATCCCAGATCCAGAAACGTAGTACAAACACCAGTAAAACAGTTACATGTGACATCAGTGGCTCAACTTCAGTTTTGCGATGGTAGGAGAATACAGTTTTTGCACAAATAATAAAATAAAATAACTTAACTCTTCTGCATTTTAGAGAGTAATCACTAACTCTCTATGAAAACGTTCGGTACGCTTGTCTCGGTTCGGTGCATGCATGCGTCGCACAGTTCGACGGTTCATGACATGCACAAAATAGCCTCGTGCCCCGTATGTGACGTCAGTGTGTTTCCCTTTCGCGCGAAAGAATTGAGGTGTCTACTGTGGAGTGAGCGCTGCAGGTCACAATACTGTACGTGTAGAAATGGCAAGTGGGAGAGAAAAGGAAGGCTGCCCGGAGTTGGAGGATGCGCCAGCGTCGTATAAATCTGGTGTGTGGGAACATTTCATGTTACCTATTAGAGGATGGATACCGGGTTCTGACAGATATTTAGAAAGGATGCTCGGGCTCGGTCACATCAGCTTGAATGTGTATCTGTGTTATAACAGCGTTTTTTGCCCCGTGTGCGCTGATGCTCACATCTGTTGACATTTCCGAACGCCTTCCTACAGTTGTATAATAAAAACGGGCTTTCCTCACAAAAAAAGTGCATGTGTCATTAGTATGAGAAAAAAAATCGGTTACAGCTCTGTCGGACGCGGGCCGGACTCGGACAGAAAAATGCGTCCCGATCCGCGCTCTATTATTGATGACAGCGGAAATAAAACAATAGATAGAACTGTGACTGTATGCAAGTATTGTGCAACACGCATCCAATTCAGTTTATGAAGGATTACATGATAGAACTTTTTTAACACTGTATCCTAAATTGTGGATAATTAAGCTATATATCATACGCTGAAGTACATTTCTGGAGTGTTAAAGATTAAAAGAAAAAATAACAAGAACCGTACACAACCGAAAACTGTGACCCTAAAACAGTGATACAAACCGAACCGTGGGCTTTGTGAACCGTGCCACCCCTATTCATTGCGTAATCTTATGCCTTCCACTAGGTGTAAATAACAGCAGATTAGGTTCATGCATATGCTGTCCCTTGGATGTAAACAAGGCTGATTACGTCAAATACATTAAAGCTTGTGTATGCATTGCGTTGTGATACTCTCTAAAATAAAAGAAGAATGGTGGAGTTAAATGATGTTATTTTTGTTCTCTTTGTGCAAAAAAAGTATTCTCGATGCGATGTACTACGTTTCTGATACAGTTAAGTTTCATTTTAGTTATATTGATGTCTATTGAGACAAAAAACAACAACTTTATCATCATCAACAGAAATTCCCGTAGCTTAGTAAAATTACGGTTGAACCACTGATGTCACATAGATTATTTTAACAAAGCCCTTGCTACATTTCTGAGCCTTGATAATGTTAGGATCTTTGCTGCAAAGAACCATTCATCAAAAATATCTTCATTTGTGTTCCGAAGATGAACGAAGGTCTTACGGGTTTGAAACGACATGAGGGTGAGTAATTAATGACAGGATTTCCATTTTTGGGTGAACTATCCCTTTGAGTCAGATGCCTACATCAGATGCCGTATGTTACTCTATATTAATGAAAGCAATCTGTGCAATGACCATACATGCATTGATGAGGTCTAGTAAAGTGATCATTATGCAGCCCAGAAGAATAACATGTGATATAAAGGTTATGCAAGTTTACTTATTTTATGTGTACTTGACTATAAATGAGTTATTTTTTAGCAAGATAATCAACATTGATATGTTGATATATTTGCTAGCGTGTGTTTGTGTTTACGCAGGTGGTGATATATTGTGGATAGCCATGGCAGGAACGCATCAGATCTGGGCTCTCTTCCTGGAGGACGGGAAGCTTCCCAAAGGGAGGTGAGCTCTTCACCCTGTGTTCTCCTCATGTTAGTTCTGAACAGTCAAGGCAGCGCTCAGATAAAGAGGCCACGGGACTGCCCAAGTGATGTAATTTTCTGGGCAGCCACACAGTTCAATGTTGGCGGAAATCTTTCTGATCGTCCTGGTACAAAACTCTTAACTTAGTGTGCTGTTCGCAAATGTAACATTTCTCTTGATGTTTTTAGAGCCATAGCAAGCACTGATAACAGCTTTAATATCTTAGATAAAAAAAAACATGCGGGGGAAATACTTTATTAAAAATAATAATCTCTAGACTTTTTTTTTTTTGCTCTTACATGCTATCAGATCCTAATTGCAGTTATTTTGTCACAGTTCCGGCTTTTGTTTTAGAGTCAGCCAAATTAAGGGGAGTAACTGTTCCATATAATCATTCTAATCAGACTTAACTATCTTTTTCTAATGTCTTTTCCAGCGACAGCAAAAAAGGAACATGTGTGCGTTTTGCAGGCAGTGGGAATGAGGAGAATAGAAATAATGCATACCCTCATAAAGCTGGTCTGGCCCAGCCATCAGGCTTGGCTCTTGCCCCGACTGAGCCGTGGCAGTGTCTCTTTATCGCTGACAGTGAGAGCAGCACTATTCGTAGCCTTTCGCTGAAGGACGGAGCAGTCAAACATGTGGTGGGGGGAGAGAGAGACCCTTTGGTAAGCTCTACCTGCCATGTTTACAGGTCTAAAGTGTTTTACACAGACGTGTACACGACATTTGGTCCTGGAGGGCCGGTGGCCTGCAGAGTTTAGCTGCAACCCTAATCAAACACCTGGAAACAATTGAGCCCGGAAACAAGACCCATATAATTAACAAATGGCCACACCCATTTTTACAAGGATACTTCTAGACAGGTGTGTTGAGGCAAGTTGGAGCTAAACTCTGCAGGTTACTGGTGACCCCTGGTTTAACGTGTTAAAGATCAATGTTTCTTTTTAGTTTTATGCACCCCAATAATACTTTATAATAAAGATGATATTGTAGTATTGTTTACTATAACAGTATTTATTAAGCTTTTTTACATTTTTATGTCGTTTTTCATTTAATTGTAGGTTTTAGTGATTTTCTTTATTTGCTTTTGGCAGTGTTTTTAGAGTAAAAATGTAGTTTTGTAACTTGTGCTTTAACATATTTGATATTTTATTGTATCACTTTAACTAATATTATTTAGTGTCCCTATTATGCTTTTTCTACATTTCTTGTGTAAGACAGCTCGAAGTGAATTAAAAAAATCTGAAAGTGCATCACGTATAAAGGTATTGTCTCTCAAAAGAAAGACTCTAAATCACTGAAAATAGCTATTTTTTAAAGGAGTCCGGAACCGTTGTCAAAATGAAACATTAGCATATTGTCTGCCTAATTGTTGTTCTTTTTGCATTGGATTGAATGAAAACACTTCTTTAAATGAAATCGATCAATCACCAGAGCACAAGTTTTCTAAAAGTTGTCATTTTAAACAAGCTGTTTATAAGTAAATTAAAGCTTCTAAATCTGTATTTATTTACAAGTTTAGATAATCAGATCATTTCTCTCCCTACTGAGCATTTTGTCTTCCCTGCCCATGCTTTATAAGGGAAGGAGTGTGTTGTTGCCCAGTCCACGTAAGGAAAAACACACCACATGAAGAGATTTGAATTTTTATGTCGTCATAAATTACCACAGTTTATTACATGCCACATTTGCATGCGGTGTAAAGCACTTTTTGTACAAGTTTGTTTGGCACTACAAGATCCCAAAGCTGACTGTAATACAAGGAGACATTTAATAAATGAAGTCGTGGAGCAATTTTTATCACTTAATGAACCTAGGCGATTTGAATGAGAAACTATTTTTCTCCGTTCCTTGGAGCAGTCGAGACATTTTTCAGATCTGCTAGATTTCCTTTGAGTAGACTGTTTTCTTCTGGCGGAGAATGAGAATGGATTGGGTTTCGCCATATTTGGTCACTGGGATTAATGAGCTTGTTCAGTGACTTATTTTGTACATTGGACCACCGCAACGCTGTGATTGAATAAATATACAGAAAAGGCTCATTTATATATCGCAAAACTCCACCGAAGCGTAACGTTGTTCGCATGGGAAAGTGGTCAAGAAATCATGTATGGCTTTTAAAGATTATGTTTTCTCTTTGCTTGAGCAGAATCTGTTTGCATTTGGAGACGTCGATGGTAAAGGCATAGATGCTAAACTGCAGCATCCATTAGGAGTGTCCTGGGATGAGGGCAGCAGTCTCCTCTATGTAGCCGATTCTTACAATCACAAGGTCGGTCTTTCTGCACTGAAGTCCTATTGAATGACTTTTATTTTAAAGCTTAAATACATTAGAACAAAATAAAAAAAAAAAAAAATTACATTTGTGCTGTCAAACCATAGGACAGTCTAATTTTTATTTGTGAACTACCCATCAATATATACATACATTTTATATTTACATAAAAATAATTGATGATATCCTTTCATTAATAAGTCTTAAGTATTTATTTGCAAATATTATTCAAATTGTGGGCCCCATTGTTTATTTTGACACTGAAGCAGCATTAAAAATGGATTAGATAAAATCTGACTACTATAATTTATACTAGTTTTCTTTTCTTTTTTTAAAGAAAGCTTAATACACTTTTTAAAGAAAACATTTTACAAAAGTATTTTTGTGAGCATTTACCCTATTTTATATTATACATATATTATACATATATCATACATACACTTATTTACTGAATTTTCTTCCTCATCAGGCCATCAAAGATGTCATTTATTTTCTTTATTTTTTTTTCCTGTTACAACAGATTTGAAGAAATTGTGATTACAATCTATAGTATTGCTTTCTCCGGTAGAAAAGTTGTCTCAATTGAATCATGAGAGAAATATGCCCAGATAAAGCACCAAATTGAATTTTAAAATGTGAGGACAAGTTGGACAACAGGGAATTAACTTTTTACTGGAGGTAGCATTATTATGGAATAAGTATTAAGTATAAACAATAAGTATGTGGGTCACTTGTGGACTATTGTGATATCTATAATCAGCTGTTGGACTCTCATTCTAACGGCGCACATTCATTCACTGCAGAGGATCCATTGGTGAGGAAGTGATGAAACGATACATTTCTCAAAATCTGTTTCAATGAATAAACAAGCTCTACATCTTGGATGGCCTGGGGGTGAATTTCCTTCAACCACAAAAAAGTGTTGCAAGTTTTTGAATGGGCAAGCACTATCAGTGGTCAGTGACTCCATGGTCATGAAAGAGCTTCTTCTCTGTTGCAGATCAAAGTGGTGGATCCAAAAACTAAGCAGTGCAGGGTGCTTGCAGGCACAGGAAAGGCTGGGAACAGACTTGGCCCGAGCTTTCTGGAGTCCAGCTTCAACGAACCCGGAGGCCTGTGTCTGGGTGAAGGAGGAAAGCTGCTGTATGTCGCAGACACCAACAATAATTGCATCAAAGTCCTGGACCTGGAGACCAAAACAGTCTCTTTGGTAAGTTTTCATCTTTGTCATTTGTCAGTTTATATTGTTAACGCTGGGCTTATTGTTTTCTCTGTTTTTTGCACCAGTTTCCCATCGTAGCTCAGCATGAGATTGATGCTGTCCTCACGACCACCACAAGCAGCACACCTGCAGTCAGGAAGCTTCCCAAACTTCCCAAATCGGCCCCAGTCCTTACAATGCCATCAATCACAGTTTCTTCAGGGCAGTCAGTCACTCTTTTGCTGAAATTGGCACTACCGCCAGGGACCAAGCTCACTGAAGAAGCCCCTAGTTTCTGGAGCTTATCTGCAGAAGGTACGAAATCTAATGTATCCAGTAAGAGCATCTTCACTGGCTCTCAATGTCAATTATGTAAAACGTGTTTATTTACATGCATTTTGTACACTATTCCTATGGGGCTTCTCCGTGGGGTGAACTATAGTTTTCAGTTTGCTGGATTGCTGCGTTCACACATTTTCAGCAGGCTTCAGGGACCAGCTGGCCATACTGGGAGATGATCCAAGGATAAATAAACAATTCCTCTATGCATCCCAACACACAGTCAACCCTTCATTCTATCTTACCCTTCCTATCTTTCTCTCTTTTTTTAGCATCTTCATTTGTGCCTCACCCTCTATCCGTCTGCTGCAACATTTGTCTTTCCTGTTGTCTTTTCTCTCAGTTCTTCTGCACAAAAATGTCAAACCCGAAAGCACATCTTCCATGATTGATAATCAGCCCCAGTCACCAGAGACGACTTCTGCTCATCACACTGATTGTTTGTCTACTCTCCGCACCAGAACATTTTACCATCCAGTAAACATGCACCCAATTAGTTTACGAAATTGCTCAAAGTTGAAGTGACAAAAATTCCCAGGGGGCTACTCTGCATAATTAGAACAGAGACACCCATTAGGACCAGAAAATGCCTGACCGGCTGTGGGCGTTAAATTCTCAGAAACGGCAACTACTAATTCTGTCTGACTTTGATTGATTGACTGTAATTATGCACCAAATTACTGTAAGTGCTTGTTTTATGGGTGGCTTCGCATCTGTCGTAGTTACTAGGTGTAAATGTTTTGTTTGTTATATGTAAATACAAATGTGAGTTTGAATTCCTGTATTTGGACCCCTGGAAAATTATCATTATGTATATGGTTATATCAGCAGGGTCATAAATTAATGTACTGTAGACTTGCGAAAGTTCCATCAAAAGTGCCAAAAATGTGACTTCAGTTTTTATGATTTTTATATTTACTACCGTTCAAAAGTTTGTGGTCGGTAAGTTTTTGTTTTGATTATTATTTTGTTTTGTTTTAGAAAAAATTTTACTTGTTCAGCAAGAATTCATGGAATTAATCAGAAGAGATGTTTGTTGTTACAAAAGATTTATATTTCAGATGAAACATTTATATTACAGTTTCCACAAAAATATGAAGCAGCACAACTTTTCAAACACTGATGATATGAAATGCTGCTTCATCACCAAATCATCATATTAGAAGGAATTCTCAAAGATCATGTTGAATGTCTTCTGAATGAATATATTCTAAAATATAGTAAAATAGAATACTTTTACTTTACTATTTTACTTGTAGTATTACTGTATTATTATTGTAATATTTTTATGTAATTTAAATATAATGTATTTGATTTCATATTATTAAAAATGTAGGCTTATTTATGTAGTTGCATAGTTTTTATTGAACAAGAACGCCCTGTATTTAGAACTTATTTGCATAATTATTTTGTGTGTGTGTATATATATAAATATATATATATATATATAAACAATTAATAATTTTCTGTATTAATTTTTAAACAATAGTGCAATTGCTATAGCAAGTTATCAACATTTAAAAACTAATGTTATATGATTAGATAACAAAATATTCCTCATAAAGATGTTTTAATGGTTTGTGCTCTGTGCTTATGATATACGTAGGTCAGCCCTGTAGGTCTTTGCTCACATCCTCTCTGGTTCGGACTCACTGGGGATCATTTGATTGGACACTGTCCTAATTCTATCTGGCACTTGTCTTAGTTGCCTGCCCTTGATTCAAGGCCAGTGACACACCTGGTACACACTGCACTGCAGAACCAATAACCAAAGGCGTTTCCTTTCACTGCTAACGCACATGATTCCCTACTAAAATTGTGTTTCTATGCATATTGAAAGTTCCCATCAACTGCCAGAGAAATCTTTCATTGTGTACACCCAAACAAATAGTGCTTCAGGAACCAGTGCCTTCCAAACAAACATCAGCCAGAAATACCAAACGCTACCGGTCCATCGACCGCATACTAAGCTGTGTTGTTTTTCTCTTCAGGTAATGAGTGGTTACTGGAAGGGCGAGCTGTGACTGGGAGCATCAGTGATCTCTCTGAACCTATCTCAATTGTCTCATCCATCCCAGCAGCCCCTGCATCCCCAGACCCCACACTGACGCTCGATGCCTGGATCTACTGCTGCCTTTCTGAGGGCGGGGCTTGTATGATGAAGGCAGTGTCCTTTAAACAGCCTCTTCTGATTGGTTCTATATCTCAGGAAGGTTCTGTTGCCATGACGCTTGAGCATGCCTTTTAAAATAATGATCTTGGAGCACGTTTAAAGGGATACTTTACCAAATATTGAAATTATGTTGTCGTTTATTCATCCTAATATCGTTCCAAAACGATGAAGAATGTTCGTTTTTGGGTGATCCAAAAAGAATGCATTTACTCACCCTCATGTCGTTCCAAATATGTATGACTTTCTTCTGTGATACACACAGACCATGCATACCATTAAAAAAATTAACTTTAGTGGGATATTTGTATTTGTGACTCTCAAAATTAAGATTTCTTTTAATTCTGAGAAAATGAATTCTGGAAACATTGTAATTGGGAGATATAAACTAAGAATTCAGAATTTATTCTTGTAATTATGTTTTTGTATCTTCAAATTTTGACTTTGCACCTCACTAATTTTCCACATGATGGAAGAAAAAAGGTAATATTGCAACTTCTCATCTTGTAGTTTTTATAATCTAAACTTTATCTGTCACGACTGTAGGTTTATACATCACAAATTGCTGTTTTCTTGGGGGGGGGTTAACTTTTTATATATCCTGCAGTAAAACCAGCTTTGATCATTTTTGACCCCACTGACTTTCATTATATAGACAAAAATATAGCGTTCCTCCTTTTTGTGTTCCATACGACATGAGGATGAGCAAATGATTTTTTAGGTGAATATCCTATTAACATTCAAATCACATCCTGCGGTTGGCACATACTGTAGTAATCAGACACTTCACATGCTCATCATCAGGCTAATCAGACAGATTGCAAATACTAATTGTAGAGTCAGTATCTGACTGTTAAATCTTGACAAATATTGAACAAAGTGCCTCATTCTCATCAGCAATACTTTTTTTGTGGTTACGCTAGGGGTGTTTCACATGATAAAGCTTGTGTAATGCCTTTGTCAAATAGCCTGATATCATTATCAGCCATCTTCATTCAGTCACTCACATGCTCTCACACAATAATATTTGAAATAATGCAGTGTAGTGTAAAATGTAGCCAGTGTCAGCTGCTTTGACAGCCCTTCATGGTTGGATTGGCTGATATTTTTATTATCTCCCAGACTGCACAATTTGTTTCTTAACTGTATGATCCGGTAGGGCAGTCTTGTAAATGAGCAGTCAGACTTAATGCTATTTAATTGCCAATATTTATTATTGTTTACCAGGCGTAAGTGCCTTTTCAATGAGCAATACACTTTATACGAATGAGCTATGTGTTGGAAACCAAGCGTTGACATTAATTTCAGTGTTCAGCCTTTTGTGCAATGGAATCATGAGCTATTAACATCTACATATTCATGTTTTCTGAAATAATAGCCTCTCTGTGCTGTTAAACATTAACAATGGACCTACAACGTATTCCTGATACATCATAGATCATGTGCTTGCAGATCATGCACTTACAGAGACCAGGTGATTCTTCTAGACACTGGGTAGAAATGGCCTCGCGTATCTGTTGCTGTTTTTGCTTGCTTTTCCTCTGGCAGTTCTAGCCTGTAAACTATTTAATAAAAACAAAATTTATCTCTCACTCCTTTGAGGGCAGCTTTTTATACAGCCTCCAAATTCTGCACTTTAACAGATTAATTTGGATGCAATGGTCTAATAAAAGGTTTTTTTTTTCCTAACATTTATGTGTTCAGCATTTTCATATCCTCTTCACTACACACAAGGGCCAGTGCATTCATTGTAATTGACAAAGACCCTCTGTTCCAGCAGAGACGCTTCATGGTGAGATTTCAGTGGCCATTTTTTTTAATTCCCCTATAAAATAAGGTTAGTTCATTTTTTTTTTGTTAGTATACATGTTGATATAACAAAGGTGTCATGCACTAAAAAGAAATTCACATTTATTTATTTATTTATGTTAATGTCAATTTATAAATATACCATTAATGGTTTGTTTGAAATTTTATTACAAATTAAAATGTTTTCTTTTTAAAAATATTTAACAATATAATTCATGTGATGTCCCATGAATAATCAAATCAAATATGCCAATTTGGTGCTCAAGAAAGATTTTCAGTGTTGAAAACATAAAACATTATTTTCAGGATATTTTGATCAACAGTGTAAATTAAAAATATCTACTGTTTCAAATAAATTTAATGCATTCTTTCTGGAATGCAAATCTAAAAGTTTGTATTTAGTCAACTGATGTTAATGATTGATTATCTTATTCGTAAAGTTGTTATTTCAGTGAAGATCCACACACACACACACACCAGACCAGATGACCATGTGCTTCATTTACTAAAATGTTTGGCTGTAAAAAAAAAAAACTGGTATTACCACCACGCTCCATTTCCTTGGCTTAATGTTCTTAGCAATTCCAAATAAAGCTGAGCTCTGAAAATATATGCTTTGTGCTGCTGAATGTGATCCTCATAATCTCTCAGCAAACACCGAATGGCATCAGAATGTTCATTTCCACTCACAAGAATCCCCCAGAGAAGCCGCAGCGCCCATTACTGCGCAACAGGCTAATATTTAACCAGAAAGCACATTACCAATCAGAGCCCGAGTCCATATGCTGGATTAACAGAGAAGCATAAATAAGAAATTGAACAGGCAGTCAATCAGACAGCTGCTTTTTGACACACATCTGCTTTCATCACAACAGTGCGCAGCAGCAGCGAAAGAGCATTTGCACTTGAAATGATTACACACTTGCAAATAGCATTGTGCAAATTTATGAATTCAGCTAAGACGTTCCTGCAATTTTGGGTTGGAGGGGAAAAACACTCAGGTTCTCTTTGCCAGAATCATCCATAATTTCAAGAGCACTGAAATAATCTGAAGAATGCCACGGTGGTTGAGAAAGGCAACAACATGAACTCAAGGCCTCTGTGTTTAGATCTGATGATGCTGGGAGCATTGGTTGACAGAAATGTCTGCAAAAACCCCCATATTAGTCTTTCAGGTTCAGTTGTGATTCCATGACAGGACTATTAACCCTGTGTGAGTCTTGCTTCTTTCTTCAGTCACTTTCACTTTCACAGTTGACAGCGCTCCACTCAGGCTATAAATAAAACTTCTAAGGCTCAGTCACATTGTTACAGTATATGCTTATTTCTGCTATCTTGTCTGGAACTTTCTAATTGATTAGATTTACAATTTGAAAACAGAAAAACAATAAAATACATGTGAAAGGTGCAACTTAATTAAACTCACTTAGCTTTCTAAGACTGCGTCTCAAAACTAAGGCAGCTGACTTGTTGCCCTATGAAGCAATGACTTTTCAGGCAGTGTTTGTACACACTCTCAGAAATAAAGGTACAAAAGTTATCACTGGGGCAGTACCTTTTCAAAAAGTACACATTTGTATCTATTGGGTTCAAATATGTACACTTTAAGTACTAATATGTACCTTTATGGTACCAAAATGGACTCTTTAGGTACAAACATGTACCTTTTGAAACTGTAACACCCCAGTGACAGCTTTTGTACCTTTATTTCTGAGAGTGTACATTCATTTTAGATAGATTTCTGAGCCAACATAAAGGTTAAGGGATACAGGATCGACAACAAAACAAATAGAGAGAGAGCTTTGGGGATAAATGAATATTTAATAGCATACAATACTAATTTTGTGCTATAAATTAAATAAAAAGTGGAAAGAGTTGATAAAAAAAAAAGAATACATTTCCGCACAAACTGACTAAAAACTCTCACCATCCCTAGCATACATATTAACTATTCTATTTTATAGTATAAATAGTTGAAATAACACTCTGAAAAGTGTATGTTGTATTCAGTAACAAACTGAAAATTCCAACAAGACTTACACTGTAAATATTACCTATTTAACTGAAACATTAAAGTGTGGAATGTTGGACACCATGCGTTCATGGATCAAAGCTTTCCATATGTAGTGGAGGGATTTTTGAATTTTTCTTTTGGATTACAAAGTAAGCTTATACATTTCACACCCCAGACTGTGGTCTAGAAGAATAGTAGATAGTGTATAGCAGTGGTTCCCAATTCTGGTCCTGGAGAACCCAAAACACTGCGTATTTTTGATGTCTCTCTTATCTGACACACAGAGTTTACTAATGGGCTGATAAGCTGAATCAAGTGTGTCTCATTAGGGTGAAAAGAATTCAAATGTGCATGGTTGTCTTGATCTGTCTTGATCTGCCTAGCTATCATTTCCGAGCGTTTTCCTGTGTTTGTTTTTTGGTTCTTTGTCCTTAGATTGTTTCCCATTTGTGATTGTTCGCTGCCTACCCTGACTATTGCTTTGTTTACCGACTCTGTTTTAGCCTAACCCTTATTGTACCTGTTTGCTCCTTCTGACCCTGCCTGCACGACCTTGCTTTAATCAAACACTGCACATGGATCCGCACGCCTCCGTCTCCAATGTTACAGAAGACTTTGCCATAACAGGATCCAGCAGTTTATTCAAGGGACTATGGTCGGATCTGGACCCTATGGAGTAGCTGATCACAAGGTATTTTATCGGTTCCGCAGCTGTCGGGTCCCAGCCCTGAATCACGGTCAGGAGAACCGTTATCATGTCCGGTGTCTTGAGTTTCAGCCAAGAGAGCTGTTGCGAGTCACGGCCAGGAGAACCGTCGAACCGTCTAAAGAAGCTTTTTCTGCTATAAGGAATCTTTTGTACAATGAAAAACTTCCATGGATGCAAAAGGTTCTTTTTCGAGCCATAGGTGATGATAGGTTGATGGACCATTATTTTTAATAAGTATAGCAACTCGCAGTATACACTCACATTAAGGTTAGCTGATATCATTATAATTCCACCAGCTGCTGAGTTATTGCCAATTCAACCGCTCGCTATTAAATGCTAGTTTTATAGTTAATGGACATCTGTCTCTCTGTATACTGTATATATACACTTCCAAAGCTCCAACCATTCAATAACACACCTCGAAGGGAACACAATGAACTTTCAGCTGCATTCATGTTTATGTTTGCATATGTGAAGCTCATAGAATGAACAACATGTTTTCAGAGGTTAACAGCCAAGGCTGAGATCAGAGCGTGCTGTTTGTCAGGTAATGACCCTTTGAACCTTCCTTCCATTAGGAAGAGGGGAAGACAGATGCTGTTTTTGATCTGTGACATTTGCCAGAAGTGTAAACGTATGGAACGTATGAAACATATGGAGTGTGAAGCATAGACTGACAGACAGATGTGGTGTATCTGGGCTCCCTCAAGAGTTGAATGAATGTCTGGAACAAGTACAATTCGATCAAAATTCATATTTTAACAGATGCATAATACATAATGAAACCTTTACATTTAATTTTCCGCTTCCTAAGCATTACATTACTTATACGTTTCTTAATGTTTCTCCTCAAAGCTGCAACAGATCTCCTTCTGAAGGTCAGAAATGAAAGCTTATTATTTGGTGCGGGTGTTTGGGTAAACATGCGAGGAACTTTATAATGTAATGTCATCCAGTATTAATATTCTGAAGACATTTACCGTGACCTGAAAACCTTTCTCTGGGAATTTATTAAAACGACATGAAACTAAAGATAATTAGACTTGCTGTGAACAGAAAATATGAAAAGTTACCTGGGTTTCGCTTACATAACTGTCATCGAACTTTACATAAGACTGTGTGGTTTTAATCCTTTCATTTTTATAATACTGAAAAGAATGTTCATTTTCCATGCTGTATTTAGCACTGGCCTTGCATGGGCTCATTTAAATTCAGAATATGTTTTATTAGCTGCTCTGTGGTTATGGCTTAAGAATCGTCAATGCAGAAAGCCGCTATGATTAAATTGGTATAAACTGTTAGTTCCTCAAATCCTTATTTGCTCTAAGAAAAGGAGGGAAAGAAGAGGATTTATAGAGCATTCTCATTATTTCCCAACCTCTTTAACTAGATGTTGTTACTTTGAATCAGTGTGACAAATCCTTACAATGCAGCTCTCATTAAATTAACTCACCAAATGAACATATTAGCCTATGACTCAGTATTATTTCAGTTAAGGCAATTTTCATTTATATCTTTATGGTTTTACTAATTTTTTAAATATTGTAACATTGTTTGCAGAAAGAAAAATATGCAGCTTTTCACAACTGATGGACCAGAGTCGCGTGGATTATTGTTATGTTTTTATCAGCTGTTTGGACTCTCATTCTGACGGCACCCATTCACTGCAGAGGATCCATTGGTGAACCAGTGATGTAAATGTTATATTTCTCCAAACAAACTCATCTAAATCTTAGATAGCCTGATGGTCAATATGTTTTCAGCTAATTTTTGGTTAAACTAAAACATGTTGACTTTTTTAAAAGAATAAAATGGGGAAAAAGTCAGAGTGCTGTTCTACGATGCTGGAATGTAAATGAGAACGAGAGAAAAATTCTGTAGCGGCTGCATTAGTCTAATGTGCCTGTCTGTGTCCCGGCTATAAGGAGGTGCAATTATGATCTTATCTAGTAACAGCTTCCTACTGCTAGAAAAACACCTCTCGCCCGGGCTGATTCATTTTCAGAAGGAAAGCAAGTGGCTTACTGTTGGCTCTTTTTATAGCTTGGCTGGTGGTGATTTGTCCAGGAAAGTGCCAGGGCACAATTATGGAACAACTGAATCGAGCATTGTGAAGTTTGCAAACATGCACCGTATCTGTTCAGGGGCCCTGTAATTGCTTTGTGCTGTCAGGCAGTGTTGTTGCATATTATTTTCCAGATGTTTGAGAAGTCTGAACTGACCTTCACATGAGTTTACGCTCTTAAAAATTAAAGGTTCTAAATTGGGGGTTTCGCAGCAATGCCATAGAATAATTTTTGTTTCCCCATAGAGCTTTTTAGTGAGCATTGCATAAAAGAACATTTTTTCTCATTTTGTAGAACATCGAAACCTTTTTTCCGCTATAAAGATCTTTTGTGAAGTGGAAATGTTTCATGTGTAGCGTAAACAAGCACAAGTATAAGTTGGCTAAACAAAAAAAGCATAAACGTAGAGAAAAGTATGCAATTTGTTATAGAATTTCTATAATTCCTAAAGTGATTAGCTATAAAAATTTGTTCAACTAATTATTTTCAATTAGGTCTGCTAGCCTACATTTTACTGTAAAGCACTGCATAAAGGTTTTTAGAAGTAAAATGTAGAAATTACACTGTATACAATATGTAAAACAATACGTGTGAATATTGTTTTACAAAAAAGGGGCTTTCACCAAATTATTTGCACAAACATTTCTTTACATTTTAATGCTTTAACAAAATTGTGTTATTGCGCATTGAGTGTTTTTTTTAATCATTTAATGGCATTACTGACATAGCGTCAGCGTGCCCACCAATTTGCTTTCCTTTTATTTCCCATTTCAAAACGGAAAAAACGTTTGGACTATTCTGTAACGTGTGGCATGCTCTCAGTCATAAAATTACCATGCGTAAAAGCGCCGCGTAATGCCTACACTTGGGCAGGACCAAGAAGTTTTGCGTAGCGTTTTGTGTTTATCAGATAGTAAAATACTGACAATTTAGAAATGCAGAGCCATTGGCTGTGCAGCCACGTGACGTCACCGTTGTATTCGTCGCTCTGCTTGTTCTTTCGGTGAGCGCGTATGGGCGCTGGGTTGGAGAGCAGAGCGCGGATGGAAGCGCTCCACACTGGATCTGAAGTTCTGAATGAACGCGCTTCATTTCTCCACATCATGGGAGACGGTTTACCGTCCGTAAACTACAGCAATGACTCTAAACGCGGCACGGTGGATCTTAACTTATCAGAACAGTGGCTCGTGGGCATGGGAATCATCATGGGTCTGATAGTGTTCATCATTGTAGTGGGAAATATACTGGTTATTGTCGCCATAGCGCGGAATCAGAGACTCCAGACGCTCACCAATGTTTTCATCGTGTCTCTGGCGTGCGCAGATCTCATCATGGGGTTACTGGTAGTGCCATTTGGTGCAGCCTTGGAGGTTAGAGGAGCCTGGATGTATGGATCGTTCTTCTGTGAATTCTGGATATCTGTTGATGTACTTTGCGTCACGGCGAGCATTGAGACCCTGTGCGTAATTGCAATAGACAGGTATATCGCTATCATCTCTCCGTTTCGCTATCAAAGTCTTTTGACGAAAGCACGAGCCAAGGTGGTGATTTGTGGAGTCTGGGCTATATCGGCTCTGGTGTCGTTTCCACCCATCTTAATGCACTGGTCCCGGGACAGAGAGGAGACAGAGTGCTACGACAATCCCGAATGCTGTGACTTCATCACTAATCGTGCATATGCCATATCCTCCTCTATTATATCGTTTTACATCCCTTTAATAGTCATGATATTCGTCTATGCCCGAGTGTACAGAGAAGCCAAACAACAGCTGAACAAAATCAACAAATGTGAGGGAAGGTTCTACAACAATCATGGTACTAATTGCAAACCAAACCGAAAACGAACCACCAAAATCCTAGCTTTAAAAGAGCAGAAGGCGCTGAAAACGTTGGGAATTATCATGGGAACATTTACTCTCTGCTGGCTGCCGTTCTTCATCGTTAACGTGGTGCGGGTGTTTTGCGCACAAGTGGTGGATAAGGAGCTCTTCGTGTTTTTGAACTGGCTGGGGTACGTGAACTCCGCGTTTAACCCCATCATATATTGTCGGAGTCCCGACTTCAGGAAAGCCTTCAAGAGGCTGTTGTGTTGTCCGAGGCAGGCGGACCGCCGGCTGCACGTGAGCTCGTGCGATCTGTCGCGCTGCGCCGGGGGCTTTGGGAACTCAATGGAGCAGAGCATGCTCGGGACGTGGTCGGACTGTAACGGCGCGGACAGCAGTGACTGCAGTCTGGAGAGAAACGGCAGGATGTCCCACTCAGAGTCTCAATTGTAAAAGTACAATTAATCGATATTACACGAGCAAGAGTGCTGTTTGGGTTTCATATCAGGTAATGACGACGGCCGCGCTGAAAGTGTGATATTACTTGTTCAATAAACAATTAATGTAAGGTCAACTACATTTCCGCAGAAAAATGGCCAGTCGCACATTTCTTCTTCAACGAAAATAGTTCCAGAGAAAAATAATTATTTATTTTTTTTGACTATCGCCGAGCAACGCACAAACTTAATAGCCTATATGGGTGGAGCTGAGGGACTTATTTCCCCTCCCCCACTTAACGCGTTTTGTAATCCCTTTGCTCCAGCTCCACTCCGGGTTTTACTCCGTGCTCCGAGCCATCGTTGATCGAAAAAACGCGCACTCGCTCCGCTTTCACTTCGACATGTTTCTCCATGATCACGAATAAGTGAAGTGATACGAAAAGCGAAAAAAGTCCAATACCAAAAATCAGCACTTTTGTAAAGCAGCACAGCCAGACAATTTCGAGAACCGGAACCGGAAGTGTTGCATAAAATAGTTAGATCACAGTGCCAAAACGAACCCATTTAATCCCAATGTTTCCCAGCTAAACCAGCATGTAAATTTGGAGAAGGCATTGAAGAAAATTGCTAAATTGAAGCAAATAACAAAAAGCTTTTTTTTTGTTTGCCCTGGATTGCTGTTATTAAAACGAAATAAGTAAAATTCATTAAATATTTTTTCTACCCAGAAATTGTGTGGAAAAGGTATTTCCAAGAGAGTCCACATGCATGTCTTTGTTTCGTTAAACGTGACAATGTTCATTAAAAATTGAAAAATGAATCAATCGGTTAATTTAAAATGGGCTTCTTATTAAACACACGTTTGTTAATTGGCGTGAAATTAAATGCAGTCTATATTGTGATGTGATTCATACTAAATTCGTTAATATTAGAACCATTAAATATTACATTTATCATACACACAAAGGAGCAAACTAGAATTCTAAAGCTCTGACTGTTCAAAAAAGCTGTCTGAAAATGATCTGTCTCTTCATATATTGCTATATAAAGCAATTAAAAAATAATAATAATTTGTTACATATAGACCTATAGTGCTTGTATTAACATGGGATTAAATGGGTTCAAACATTTTGCAAAGGGTTGAACTGTAAAAACTAATACAATTTTTCAAATACAAACCATTCAGTGTTTAGCGGTAATAAAAGTCCGTTCGGCCTGACTGAAGCAGTGGTTTGTTAAAACAGTGTTTTTCATTCTTCATAGCAATGTTTTCAGGCCGTTACATTATTTTGTCTGAATGTTAAATTCTTGAATGTGTGATATTAAATCTTGTTTTACCTCATACCTGTATAATGTGCAAATTGTACACGGAGGAAGTTGTTTATATTAAACAAATGTTAAAATGTACAGTATTTATTTGATGCATTGTACAGCATATACAAAAAAAGCGTGGCGATGTGATAATGTTAAATATTACTTGTGATTTGCACCTTATTTGTGTCAAATGTGAGCTGCCTTGGGGCAACGAGCTTCTTGCATTTTCCATTCATTTTGAATTTCTACCAGATGTAAGATTGTTAGATTGGTTTATCTGTAAATGAGATGCACAGACAAATTTTGGGCAGGTTTTGTTACGAATATATTGTCTCAACTTCACATTTTTACAGAAATAATTTATGTACCAGTGCCTCATGTGAAGTATTGTACAAGATTCATTATGTTGACGTCAAGTTGGCTAGCGTGCAATAAAATGTGATATCGTGAAAAGGCACATTGCTTTTTGTAATTATTGTCATAAAGGTCATCACCATCATCTGTTGGGATTTCGATATGTTGTTTGTTTTTTATGGCAAATGTTTCAGACGTCAACAGATCTTAAACTATTTTATCTACACAGTTGAGATTTACATCTCAATATGTGAACTACTCTCATCTGCAGTTGATTAAAAGTAAAAAAAAAAGTCCTTTTAAACATGGCTAATGTCTACCAAAGGCCTCCCATTAGAGTTTGCCTTAAATATTTATGTGCTGACCTCATTTAGTTTGATCTGATTGCCGCACTTGCATCACTGTTGGGTTTTCCACCATTTTAGACCATGTTAGACTGTAAAAATAACACAGCATCATTTCACGTGTGTACATTAACAGTATGTGCTGAGATGCAGGGTGTGTGTCCCTTGGTTAAGATTCACATCACAATGTGTACACAAAGAGTTAGGAAATTCTCCTAATGGTTTAATTTTCCGCATCATTGGAGTGTTAGCAAAGGCTTTAGGAAAATATGGAAATTTAAACTTTCTGCAGATCAACTTGCTTTATGCCTTCCATGAATCAATTGCATGCAAGGAAAAAAGGCAATACAGGAGTACTTTTTTTAAAGTGAAGTCCAGCTTAAATCATTTGTGACCCTGGACCACAAAACCAATCTCAAATCGCTGGGGTATGTTTGCAGCAATAGCCAAAATACATTGTATGGGTCAAAATTATTGATTTTTCTTTTTTGCCAAAAATTATTCGGATAGTAAGTAAAGATCATGTTCCATGAAGGTATTTAGTCAATTTCTTACCGAAAACATATTCAAACTTAATTTTTGATTAGTAATATGCATGGCAAAGATCTTTAGGTGATTTTCTCAATTGACAACAATTAACCTAGTGCGATTTTCTAGTTTAGTTTGGAAAGAAATCGTGTTTTTTGAAAGAAATTGGTGTTTTGGAAGAAATATCTTCTGCTCATTTTAAATAAAAAAATACTATTGCAATTTAAAATTGTAGCAGGAGTAACTGAATTTATTCCTGTGATGACAAAGCTATTTTACTCCAATCTTCAGTGTCACATGATCCTTCAGAAATCATCCTAAAATGCTAATTTGATGCTCAAGAAA
Organism: Enteromius afrohamiltoni; assembly: GCA_034779775.1. Lineage (NCBI taxonomy): Eukaryota > Metazoa > Chordata > Actinopteri > Cypriniformes > Cyprinidae > Enteromius > Enteromius afrohamiltoni. The sequence continues at coordinate 12,388,070 of JAUYWG010000046.1, read as the reverse complement.
TATTATTATCATTGATGAAACTGCTTCATGTTTTCATGTCATGAGTTTCTGATGTATAGAAAGTTCAAAAGAACAGTGTTTATTTTACATAGAAAACTGGAACATATCTTACCTTAACCTATTTTCTTTTAAATGCAGAGGCATTGAAATGGTAATATATCAAGGTTTTAAAAATAACCTAAATGTTTAAAATAAAAATAAATGTTGTTTGAGCATCAAATCAACATATTTATATGATTTTTGAACACTGAAGACTGCAATGGTAGAATATAAAATTTAGTCATCACAGAAATAAATGACATTATAAAATATATTAAATGGCATTTCTTAATTATTTATAATATATAATTTATGATAAAATTTTATTTTTTCTACATTATAAAAATTAACTATGTTCAATAATATAAAAAAAAATATATCCGACATTTTTTTATTATTAATATTATTGTATTCCTTCTAGATATTGACCTAACTAGATGCCAAATGCCTTGTGTTTAGGGGCTAAGAGAGGAATAAACTTAATTTGAACTAACAGTTGTGTGCTATTAATTACAAGAGGTCGGACGCTTTAAAATGCATTACTGCTCTGAGCCGTCCCCAGAGCCCTCTCGCTTTTAAATTTGCCTCAGGGTCACTGAATACGATATGTCTGCCTCGCTTCGGCTAATGAACCTTATTTAAATGAGATTACCTGTGCTAATACAACAGAGCAGCGCTTCACAACAACAACACTGCCCACATCATAAATACACTCCTGGCTGCATGTCACCTTGTGATTAGTAACCGTTTACTTGGCAGGAATTTGTATCCGGACAGACCTGACAGATGAGGGCCCTTGTGTTGAAACAAATGGCGCACATGTGATTGGGCTTTGGTTGCTTTATCAGCATTGAATCTGCTTCATTAATCAGAAAGCTTATTCTTAGTTTATCATTCTCTGATGACTCTTTTACGTAATGGCCCGATGTGGGACTGCTTTTATTTGCTTGGAGGCTCAAATCATGTTGCTGCGCTCAAATCAAGAAAATCGCAGAGAAAGGCACATTGACCTAAGTAGAAAAGATTAGCTCACAGTGAACGGTACATTTGCGTACTTCAAAAACGTTAACTGTCTATTAATAGCCGTTGGTGAACAAGTTCAAAAAGTCTTCTGAGCTTTGTCTGCCATTACACAGCTTTACTTCTGTTTTAAGGGTCACTTGGTCTGAGCGGCAGCACGTTATTTTACGTCAGGCAATGGCTGCCAAGAGCACATCATGGAGATAAAACGCTCTCATGTTTTTCCCTCTCAAGTCGGCCAACAGCTTACACGGTTAATACTAATACATAATTGCCTTATGAGGTGTTGAGAGAACGGCATCCACTTATATATACCTGTGCACGCCAGGCTGCCTTCCAATCATTCCAGTGTCGTAGTTTCCATTCAACACCTTTCTGAAGGGCGCTTTCGGATCACAATATCCACGCTGCATAATTACTGTACTGTTAAGTGTGTGATGAAAACTGTGATAATCCTTTTCATGGGCCAAAATGAGATTTATGACATTAAACAAAAGCGTAAAACATGTTAATCTCTTCAAATAAATTACTGCCGTAATATGTGTGTTTTTTTTTTTTTACGACAACCAAAACGAAAACCCAAGAATGCCCATCATTGAGACAATTAAACGGCTTAAAACCTTTTCATAAAAATAAGTCTAATATAACCGTAAGGAAAATCTACATTAGGCGATGTATAGGTGAATTGAAGTAAGCTGACAAGAGAAAAATAAAATTACCATCTTCTGAGGGTTAAATAATGTAGATATATAGGTCTACTACACAACATAAACGTAATATTACAGTTAAGTACTTATATCTTCTAAAGAAAAAAAAAAAGGTTTGATTTTGTCACGTGACCTACTATGTAAATCATCTTGTGAATACAAATCGCTGAATCGTGTAATTAATAATAATTAGAATATTAATAAGAACAATAAAATAAGTATTATCATTAAAACTTTACTTCAGGAGTAAATGCATGCAACCTTACATGCAATTAAAATTTTGCAACGATAAATTTTCTACTTTATTTTTCTGCATTAACGTTCAATCTGTTCAATCGGCATGCAATGGAAAAATGCTATATTTCCCAAAAGTAAGAATCTGGATCTGATTATATTCATGTTGAGATATATTTCCAAAACGTGGGTGGATAACCTCGCAAACTTTTCTGTTGCTCACGACAAGACACCGCAGATAGTCCAAAGCATTGAACGAGGCTCGTGAATTCTCTGGGGGTCTTCAAGGTTGATATGAGTGTCGGAGCACGTTATCTTGAAGTGCTAAAAATAGGCACCGATCTGGGTTTACGCAATGGCTCTTTGCCATGTACAGAATGTTTTAACCTGCCATCTCTCAACACCTCCAGCAGACTCTGAAATGCCACATATGTGCGATGAATTGAAAGCAAGAGGGGCGCAAGTGTCCAGTATAAAAGACAGAGCAGAGGAGCAGTTGCAAGAGTTTCAGTTTTGAAATTTGAAGCTGTTCTTGTACAGTTCATGTAGGAGGTTTGGTCAGATGGCAAAAACTTGTGTGCATTTCATATGTGGACAGAGCTTCTGTTTGATAAACACATTCAGCCATTTGTGTAAATATGTCTATTATTAGAGCAGGTCGAAGCTAGCAGGAAATGCACCACCTAAACAATTTTTCCAGTAGTCAATGTCCTGGGGCAGTTTGCTTAAAAATATCAGTTAATTGGGGTAGATGCATTTGAAAAAGTAGTTTATATGTTATTCCTACTAACAGTCTTGCAATAAAATTCTAAGAACTTTTCTTTATGCTGACTTGCCTAAGATGTGTTTCTGTTGGAAAGAAGAACAAAAGTCAAGGCCCAGTACACAAGAACTGTTGGTTTTGGACATCACCTGCTACTGTTACATAATGTTACTTACAGCAATGCAGGTAAAAATCAGTGGGAGGAGACTCGTGGTTTGTGCACTGACCCATAAGTCACCTTGTAAGTCGTTAAAAAAAGCAGCAGCTCCGATACGCTTGCAGACAGCAGGGAAAATGCAAGATTAAACGGAGTAATGAAATGCAACTAACCATTTAATCATGAATAGTTATGGTGGCAAAAAATAAATGCATTAAGGAGGAGAAAACAACCCTGCCACATCATTCACATGAAATCAGAATTTTGCTAGGTTTCTCAAAGATTTGCTAAAAACATCTATAAAGTTACAGACTTTATACATGAAATAATGTTAAAATATATAACAGTGATATAAATAAAAAATAAAATATTTGAAAAAAATAAAAAAATGTAGTAAAATATTTAAAAACATTTTTTATAGAAAACAGATTAAAGGTTTTAAACAAATGAAAACAAAGTCTGGTTATAATATTTTCATTTTAATCCCCTCCATACTTCATATATATATATATATATATATATATATAAATATACATTAAACTCAAGAATTTTAAAAACACTGGACCATTGTACAATATATCTACAAATTTATAATCACAGTTTCACTATACAATCAAGCAGAGCACAAACGACAGAGCAGAAACAAAAATCAATGTTTTTTTTTTATCTTATCAGTTTCAACTCACCATTCACAAACATACATACATACTTCCAAGAGATCTTTCTTGTATTTTGAGACATTAAATAAACTATGAATGTAAAGTACACTGATAAATTACCGACAGATTATAGAGTCTTTATTTTGCTTTTTAAGTAAAAGCAAAGCTCTGTGTAAATAATGCTTATTTTCGGCCAGCATTGCATAACTTCCTTCATCTAGCGTTTTCCGGAATGTCTGCAATGTGTTTGGGATTTGGGAGTGCTGAGAGCTACAGCTCAGGTTCTCGGTGTTAGAACCACTGATATGACCTTGACAAGCTTATATTGCAGTATGGCAAGTTATAATAAACCCTTAATCACAGTGTATAGGCATGATTTTACTTTCAATAGTGGCCAAAGCATGAGAAAACCCAGAAGACTGAGAATGGCACTAAATTGTTGATAAACCGAATGAGACCTGCCAATTATCTACTCTAAAGATGAAGTTCGAGCATTCATCATGAAGGGACGGAAGGAGAAGAAAACCAGTGATGCCTCTGACATTCGCAAATCATCGGTTGGAATGGATTCAACTCTGCACGATGTTGTGTACCATATGGTTACATCACCATGGAATTGGACAGGGATATTTTGCTTGAGTCTCAGATGGGACACTGGTCGGGGCGATTACGGCTCAGGGCGAACAAACAAAGAGGGGGGTTAAAATTGCACTTTTGCCCTTAATATTTACAATATCTCCTTCATTTAATAGGGATTTTACACTTTACCTCTTTTTTGGGAGCAACAAACTATTCAAAAGCAGCACAGGAACATCATAAAAATAATTGTTGTTTCTACAAAAAACATATAACCAGAAGTAGAAGGGGAAAAGCAGAAGAAGAGGGGGAAAATAATAATATTTAATTACAACTTAATCCAGATAGAATAAACCGCAAGCTCCCTTAAGACTAGCCCTACATGTATCAAAACTTCTGAGATGTAGTTATTCATTCTGATTAATGTGTTTAACTTCATGTCTTCAGACAGAGCAAGAGCTGTGTTTTTTGGCATGGCCCTTCTCGCCCTTAGTGCTTTGCGAGAGATAATGCTATCCGGGTGTAGCAGTAACCTAGCAGCAGCTCGAACGGGGAATGTTGCCCACACACCCCTGGGTCAGAGCGTGTGGGATTAGACCAGAGGGTCCTTCTCATTACATAATACATTCATTAATTGGCACGTTTGCATGAGAACGGCGAAGAGCGGCCATTAACCTGCAATGCAATGAATAGAGGAAAGAGTCTCTAAAGAGCTGCAGCATCTCCATTATTCCAGCACATTTTGTTCTTCGTAAGAGCGTGGGGTCACATTTATGAGAATAGTGATTCATCTACCAACTTCATACACCACGTCGCTGGATTTGGACTACAGTTTTGCTCTGAACCTGATGAACCGAGTCATCAAGGCACAAATGAGGAGGCTACATCGCAGGGGATGGTGAAGAGAGGACAGTTGGGCACGACGTGAGAAAAGTAATCTCTTTGCTTTCCAGTCATACATCACCAAAGTATCCTTAGTTAGCACAGTTCAGTCATTCAGAACTCTGCCTCCAGTGTATAAAACAGACTGAACTTGTCTGATGAGAAGACCACTGTTTTGATCCCAAACGGAGTAAATCGTTTTGTAACGGGCTCAGTCATACAGCGGGTGCTACTGTAACATCTTTCCCCTCAACTGACTTCACTTCCTCCCGGCTGCGTTGTCCGGCACTCTTTGCTGTTTGATTAGTCGTTCGATTTCCGAACCCAGCGTTTGAAGATTCTCCTGTAGCGAGAGAAACAAATCAGACAGCTGTGAGGACTAATGCTATTATTTCCACTGTCATTGATATACGCAGAAATCAAAAAGAGAAGCGAGCCTGTAAGCTAGGATAATCAGGCAATTTCTGGCTGTTTTGCTTTGAAGCGGTCTGATTTCCTGCTCATCTCATGCTAAGACCATAATCCTGCCATTGTGTTTCGAACGGAGCTCTGCGTTCCCTTTGCGCCCTGTCCTCAAAACATACTTTATTAATTTCTCTGATCTCCCCGCTGATGTGCTCCCTCAAACAGGAAAGCTGCTGTCCCTGTTGTGACCTGGAAGCGGCTCTAGAACTGAGAACTGGCCACTGCCAGCATGGGAATTTGCCCACTTACTCAACAATCATCCATCACCACCAAATTTGCTTTTCTTCCGATAGCATCACCAGGAATCTAGTTACGCAGAAGCTTAGGTTAATAATTGCAATTACATCAGCGGATGCCATTGTGGAACTCAATGCGAACATAAAAATATCAACACCTAGTTTGTCTATATATGGTCACCCTGTTGCAAATGTATGCTGTGAAAGGACATAGATTGCAATTTAAGGTACTTCCTGTTGAATCAGAAGGTTTGAATGGGATATATAAAGAGGCTAGTCTATATACACACAATATATTGTATCACATAAGTAAAAAAATTGAAATATGAAATATTTATTGCAATCAATCATTTTTGGATACTGGACACACGTTATCTTTGCAATCAGTAATCCAAATATCCATTTTTCAATATAATGTTGTGATGCCTTAATCTACTTGTAGCATTCAAAATGTATTGCTATGAAAATGTATTATTGGCTTTAACATGACTGGCTTACAGAATTTCAAAACTGGCTTTATCAATTGTTTTGTGCAGCCATGGATTTATGCAAATGAACCTTTAGGGCAGAAGTCGTGCAATTGTGAGTTTTGTGTAATGGCAGAATAGCTCCCCGTGCATATTTTGCTCATATTTATGTTTGACTACGCAAACAGAATTCTACCTGGTTTCAAAGTCACTACACTATTTGCAATGGACCCTTTTGGCTAAAGTGATCGCACCTTTAGGAGTATACTAGAGCTGGGCAACATTTAATAAAATAATAACTTAATAAAATCATTTTAATCCTTAAATTGACTTAAACCTAAAATATATGATCTACAATCCGCAAACTCCCATTTTAATTACATATGGTGGATGGTGTGGATGCGGATTTGGACTACTACCTTCAGTGTGATGTTTTTGAGTAGAGTGTCCTCTAGCACAGCCTGGAGTTTGCGGTTGATTTCCAGTGAGAGGTCAAGAGTGAGGCCGCTGTCGGCGGGGTGAGAGGTGTACAACGATGCCATGATGCCTCCCCTCCGGCTTAGGTGGGCTTTGTTAAAATCGGAGGCTTCTGAAGACAAAGCTCCAGACTCTTCTCTAAGCACGTAACTTTGGATAATTCTGCAGGAAACACAGAGTTTTAACTGCATCATGCGCTGAAAAGAATATGCACACACATAGCAATAATAAGTATCAATGAAATCTCAAGCAAAAAGGCCATTGTCAATAATAACCCTTAGCAAAAAGGTAAAAGGTGATGTTACTAACAAGCTCAGGGACAGAAGAGGTAAAAGACAGCAGCCTTTAAGACCCCATTAGCAGTATCCACCTCATCAGTGTCTCTCTCTTTCACTCTAGATGATAAATGAGTTTCACAAATAACAGATTAGAGGGCTTGGAACAGCTAAATCTCCACCAGCCGGTCTCATAAGTTTTATTTAACGTGACACTCGTTTCACTAAAAAAGCTTTTCATGTCATCAGCGCTTTTGCGGAAGTACTTCTTGAAGAAGAAAAAAAAATCAATTAGTCTATTTTAATTAATGAACGAATATAGTGGTCATCTACTAAGTGTAGATAAGGGACAGGCTTCCTGATTTTGATTTAAGACTGAAAGGTTTTTTTGGTTAACGGCTTTTCTTATAAGAAAGTATATAAAAGATTGGTTTTCAATTAATCAAATTAAATTAAATAGTGAATTATTTTTACTTCGATTTAAAAGTACTTTTCAGTACGAAAAATACCACTGTCCACCTCTGGTAAAATGTTATATGCAACTTTACCTGAATGAAACAAGGCTCAGAGAAATACAAGTACACCAGAGCACACAAAAAGAGATGACAGATTTTCATTTGGAATTAGGAGCACATATACAAAAATAAACTCATAATGTTCGTAATAATAACAACAGCGATACATATTGATCATTTCCTAGTTCAAATTGCAACCAAAATGTCAATCGCTAATTGATGTAATCACAACTGATGTAAAAAAAAAAAAAAAAAAAAAATCTTAAAAAAGCTTTAAGTTATAATTCAGCTTCAGCTATAATTTAAAAGTGCTACCGCACAGACGAGCAAATGGAAGTCTAAAGTAATTATCACTATTGTTGTTCATTTTCCATATGCTGGAATAGAAAGGGAGAAAGAAAAAAAAAAACAGCTTGTGTGGTTTTCTATAAAGGATAATGTAGCGATGGAGTGATCTTTTAGTCTCCAGTAGAGAGTTCTCTCTTTAGCCACCACTATTTCAAATCTATTTTCTCTTCCGTGACGCATGGCCCAAATAAAGACCGAATTCGATTCTAATGGTTTCTTCAGACCGGTGCTCGAGACAAAGACATTAGAGGACGTGAGGCGAAAGGTCTCCACCCGAGAACAAAAAAAAAGCGCTTTGTAATGTAAGTGCTTTATGAATTGATGAATTCAGTCTCATTTCACTGTCTGAATCTAAAATGAACGCACTGGGGCATCTATCAAACAAACTTTTAAAAAGACTTGCATTTTTTCCCTCCTGATGACTCAAAATGTCTCAGAGGGGTTATTTATCAGTGTGACAGAAAAGAAACTTGGTAAATTCACACAGATGTGCTGATGCTACATAAAAGACGAACACCCACACATGTACATACACATATACACACACACAAAAGAAAGAAAAAAAAAAAAAAATAACAACTTACCTTTTACTAATAAGCTCCGTAATGTTAGTATTTAACAAAACGAAACAAAGAAATTAAAAAGTTGCCTCTAACTAAACATGCATGAACAATAACTGAAATTCATTTTAACCTGCATCTTTTTTTTTGTTGCAGAGTTTAGTAGGAATCCACTGCCTGGTTTTATTGGCTATATAGGACAGAAGAGAACTGACAGTAAACTTGAGGGAAAGAGAGGGGGAATTGGATCAGGACATGACCCAGGCTGGACAACAGATGTACTACATGTGCCACAGCACTGACACCATTCTGACATTTGACTTTGATTTGAAAACCTATTTGTATAAAAGAGATCATAGTTATAGCTTAAGCGCGGTGGCATGGCCTGATTCTCAGAGCCTAGAGGCAGAAATAGTGAAAGATAGACAGTGGGAAAACCAGGAGAGTGTAGAAAAACAGACTCAGAGTCAAATAAAGACAGTTCGGATTTGACAGTCTGTTCGTATATGTGAGCTTCTGTCTTCATTCAAGAAATGAAAAGACAAAATGTGAACCTTTATGTTTATTTTATGAGGATTGTGAGTTTCTAGCACTATAGCCGAATCATGAGTAAAGATGAGAGCTCGCATCAAAGAGCTTATCAAATCAAAGCTAATATAAGAGATAAATCTTGACAGCATATTCCTGTTTCAATCCAAACACAAAAGTGTTGATCAAAATACACACACTTATACATTATACACACACACACACACACACACACACACACACACACGTGTATTCTGAAATGAAACAGGGATATGCTGTCAAGATTTATCTCTTATATATTCACACACACACACACTATACAGCCGCGGACAAAATTGTTGGTACCCTTCGGTAAATGAAAGAAAAACTCACAATGGTCACAAAAATCATTAATCTGACAAAAGTAATAATTACAAAAATATTAAATTAAAAAAAATAATTCCATAAATATTAACAAATGAAAGTAAGACACTGCTTTTCTACCATGCTTCAACAGAATTATTTAAAAAAATAAACTCATGGAACATGCCTGGACAAAAATGATGGTACCCCAACTTAATATTTTGAAAATAATGTGACCAAAGGGACATGTTAATTCAAGGTTTGACCACTAAGAGTGGGCCAAAATACCTGCTGAGAGGCGCAGAAGTCTCATTGACAGTTACAGGAATTGTTTGATTGCAGTGATTGCCTCAAAAGGTTGTGCAACAAAATATTAAGATGGGGTACCATCATTTTTGTCCAGGCATGTTCCATGAGTTTATTTTTTCAAAATAATTCTGTTGAAGCATGGTAGAAAAGCAGTGTCTTACTTTCATTTGTTAATATTTATGGAATTTTTGTAATTATTACTTTTGTCAGATTATGACCATTGTGAGTTTTTCTTTCATTGACCAAAGGGTACCAACAATTTTGTCCGCGGCTGTATATATATATATATATATGTGTGTGTGTGTGTGTGTATAGGTCAAAAATACCCATACTCAACATCATTTCATACATTAGTTTTGCAAACTACATTATTAAAGTTTCTGAAAACATCTTTGTCTGTGCAAAACCGCCACAATATTGGAATATTTCCATGATTTCTAATATTCCTAGTGTGATATCAACGATTAATTAGATAATCGTTTCCTAAGTGGAACTGCGCTTTGACCAATGTTTTCATTCTTAAAATGTGTTCATTACCTCCTACGACATATTAATTTGTGGCTACTGTCCATGTTGCATTAACTTTTCCCAAATAAACCCATGATTTAACTTAAAATATGGGAACGACTTAAATGATTAAGCAAATTATTTCATTTCCCCGCGTGTTTACCACAGTAAGATGTGAAAGCAATAATTAAAAGTGAACAACAATAAAATAAACCTGTGAATGAGGATGTGACAGCCAGGATTTGGGAAAAGAAACATTAATTACTAAATTTGTCACCATCCAGTAAAACAGGACACAAAAACTGCGTATGTCTTGATTAAAATGCATGCTCTCAAATTGGCATGGATCCAAAAGCATGGTCGCATTTGCATTTGTCTGCTGCCATTATTTCTCTTATAAACAAAGCTTCTTTCACTTGTGTCATAATACTCACACTAAAATGTTTCAGATGGGAAACAGTGTGTTTTGCCATAGCCCCGCCGGTGATTTTGGAAGCGGTTCACTGACCACTTTTTATTTTATCAAATGATCATTTTTTTAGGCCTATTTATTTCATTTTCATGGTACTAGCCTTTTATTTAGACTAAAAACTTTAATTCGGGTGAGGAAGCTGGCCTTAGGAAAGCTATTTGCAGATTCCATCATTTTGCTGTATTAAGGTTAACGATTAATCGATTCATTGATTGTTCATTTAAACGACTGTCCATTGTGGAAGTGATCTAAAATTGACATCCCTGATGATAAAGTGCTCCTTTGGGGGACGCATGTCAATTAGAGGGGCTCAGATTCTAAACATTCAATCATTTCCCCCACACACATTTCATCATCTGCTGGTAGCAATCACCACTAAACAGCAATGATTTATGCACCATTCCAATAAAAATTTATCACATGCAAATCCAACGTCACTTGGTATCAATTCCAGAACATCAGAGATTTCCTCTAACTGCCCTTGATGAGAGGTGCAGTGAGTGCGCTTATCTCTATAGAGATAAATGGAAATGATCAGCTAGGTGTAGTCACACTGTTAAATCAAGGAAACCTTATTAAATCAACCTCAGTTTTATGCTGTAATCAATTTCCACTGAGCCTTGAACGATATACCAGCCAGATCTAACCTTCCCGCCTGTCAAAGGATCACTCAAATTGCAACAGTCGATAAACACTGGGAAACATTCCACTTCTTGGGGAACTTGGACTCATTGAGGAAGCTCAGCTGCAAGTAATGGCTAAAGATCAGCTAAGGAGGCTAAATTAAGCCTGACCTCAATGGGATGTGTCTTTGATTAGAACTAATGAATGTGGGTTAGTGCAGGTGGACCGATTCAAAGCCTACCATTACTCAAGTGATTGGAAAAGGACAGAAATGGCATTTCTGTCCATAGCGGTGGCGGCAACCCAACTTGCAGCCCTCTGCAGCATGTTAAATTATTCATCTCATCCAAAGGCATAAACAAAGTGCTCTCATTCTCTAAGACCATTCGCTTTGTTTAGCAAAAAGATTTTTTTTTTCTGTGGTGAAATGGGCATCCGCGGCCTGATTCCTCATGTATGGAGGTGCTTATGAATGTGTATCGGCCATCATTGGCGACCTCGGTGATGCATCACTCCCGCAAGAACAGACAGCTATAAATATCACTGCCAAGACCTCTCTGTTAGAAGCGTAGGTTAGCTCAGTGTGTGTGTGTGTGTGTGTGAAAGAAAAAGATGAATGTCTGCCAGATTTCCTTTTGTAATGAAAGTCAAGATACAAGCTTTGGTCAGGAAGCTCCCAAACAAATAAATAAAGAACAAAACAACAAAAGAAAAATAAAGAGAAAGAGAGGACGCAAGAAAAGGACAATGAACAGCCAAATTCAACCAGATGGAAAGGAAGGACAGCACTGAGAAATTTTCCAAACCATGAGCTCAGAGCTATTCTACAGTGGCAGCACTACAGAAATATTTGGACACTTAACATTGCCTGATCAGGTCAGATATCAGTTTTAAATATTAAACACACTACATGCCAAACTTGTATTTGTATTAATGGGTTTGGCTTTTTCAGTATTTGTGTGGGTAAATCTATGCTACATTCATTTAAAACTAAATACTGCATTTTTTACACGTATTCTATTAGACATTCATACATTTTTCAGTGTGGCATAAGTGTCCGAATGCTTTCTGGTGCCACTGTATCCTTCTGCATTATTAATTTTCTATTAAACTCATGGATTCTATTTGGTGTTCTTCATCACAACTGTGGATATATAGGAAGACACATATATCAGTGTCAGCCAGGCAGCTCCATGCTCATTTGTAAATGTCAAATTAAGCTTTGGGATGGGAGCAAAGAAGCTTTTCTCCATCGTCTTTTACCTTCCACTTTGTCTTTTTCCATTCTCACTCACTTTGTCTTTTTCCTGATCTCCTCCACCAACTGCTTAATGTGGTCCTCCATGAATTCAATCTTCTCGTTCTTACGAGCGTGTGCCTTCTGCAACCTCACAATACGCTCCACCAGCACAGCTTTGTCCACCTCGGGGAAGCTATCCACCACTGCCACAGATGAACCGGACTGATTCTCTGGGGACCGATCATCCGTACTGCTGCCTCGTGCGTTTAGAGAGCCTGAAAGTAAGGGATTTGGAGCTACAGTCACACTATAAGAGCAATATTACAAACAACGCAAATAGGAAACTTGGCACAAACATGAGAAAAACAATCTGGGTTAAGATTCATGCCACAAATGCTTTCGACACCTCATGTCTCACTCTCAAAAATTGCAGGTTACAGTAACACACTTACAAGAAAGTAAACCAGGTCAGCAATCCAGAGGGTTTAAATGCATAAATATTAAGATTAGCTTTGCGTTAAAGCATTTATATGATATTTTAGTAACACATCACATATTTTAATTTTATCCCCACCTAAAGTGGGAGCTCTTTTCTATATTTTGAAAGAGTATTACTTCATTTTGACATGTTTTTTGGCCAAAGCTGCATTACTGATCATAAGCGGTAATTCTTTAAAATATTATTAAAGTTTAAAACAAACTTTTCTGTCACAACAACTTACCTATTCATAGATAGCCTTTTCAAATGCGTTAAAAGACCCAATTTCATTATGAATTTCAATGTATTATGTTTTTCAATGGATTGGGTGATTACATCGATAGGTAATTATTATAACATATAATAACTGTAATTCCAGCTATTTATAAAAAGATTTGGATAACAAAGTGTATTGCAATTAAGCAACATCACATGAGCACAAGGTCTAAAAATCAGCAAGGGTGAACTGTTGTATAAGGCATTATGAATACTGCATTATATATAGGCCTCATGAAGAAAAGATAAAAATGACTGAGTACATGTCGCTCTCAATGTCTCTAATGAAGTGTTAAATAGATGTACCTGAAGAACTGGAGCGGCTGCCCATGCTGCTGCCCTCTCGATCACATCCTCCATTCTCCACCTGCTCCAGCTTCTTGCGAGCTACACAAGGGCAAAAGCACACTATAAGTTGTTTCCTTCTCACTGACAAACACACACACACACACACACACTCCTGGCTGAGACAGACACCTCAGTAACAGTAACGGGCCAATGACCCTGCGCTTGTACAGCCTCCTTCTAGCGCTGGGGGGTTGGTTATGACCCGCCATAAAACTCCCACCCACCAGGCACATCTGTAGCGCCCATCAGCTATTCAGAATTAAGGCTCACATTTAACATGCAGACCTTGAAAAGATCCTGAAGATCACGGGGACCCAAAAAAAGAGGAGGAAGAGGAAAAAATAGATTCGTTTAAAAATACCTTCACGTACTGTATGCCTCCTCCGACACTAAAGAGAGTCCCATGGTGCACGTTCTTCTCCCTTGCCCTCCCTTCCTCATCTCTCTCACAAAGAAAAGCCGCTATGAACCAGTCTTGTGCCCTAACCTAGCCTTTCCTGCGGCTACAGGCAGGCACAGATACATAAACTCAATCTGTCTGCAATGAACGTCAGTCTGCCCCACCGAGAGCGTCAATATGGCTTGATAATTACTAACAGTGCCTGTGGGCTCCTGGGAGCGTGGAGAAGTAACTCACAGCGAGCCTATTAAAATAACAAATCGAATTCTAGTTAAGATATCTAGACACAGGAGAAAAACAAATATGAGACTGGAATTTTTTTTGTAATTGCGTTACTTTATTGTCTTTCATTTTGCATTAAAATCATTCGCATCAATGATTCTTAATTGGAGGGTCATTTCGCTAACCCAAAAACGGGTCGCTGCGTTGCTATGATAGAGAAATCAGCACGACGAGGGAAAAAAGCTATTCCAAATGAAACTAAACTTACAATTGTGCATGTTTAGGATAAAAAAGGGAGGAGAATATTTCCCACATTGACGTCAAAGGTTGTGTGTCCAACTCTACAGTATTTTGGCGGGAGATACTTGGTAGAAGGGAGCCAAATTAGAAAGATGCCAGCATGGACCTGTTGTGTGACATGCGCTCATCCTCAGAAAACATGAACGTAACTGCGCAACACACTGAGACTGTATTAAATACAGCTCTTTTATAAATATATATTATCTGCTTTATCTGTTGAACAAAAACAGATTCTGATTTATGATCATTTTTCTTTTGTTTCTACAGTAAACAACTTTGATCATTTGGGTGGCAAGGGTAAAACCTGGGTTTAAAGTCATCCTTCTTGATCATGAAAAGCTTGTTTTTTTTTCTACACTCAATATGAAAAAGTAATAAACACAAGTAAAATATACACGAAACAAATCAACAATAAAGATAATAAAATATGTAAAAATAAATGTAATCTTGTGAAAAGCGCTAACCCTGCAAGAGCTGCTTGGTGAGGTCTTTGATGTTGGCCGCCTGTTTTCTCTTCTGAGTGACTAGTTCGTCTCGTAATTCCTCCACGCGTGTCTTCAGCTGTGATGTCTCTGTCTGTAGTGTTGTTCTCTCTGTTTGCAACGCCAGAACTTCCTCCTGCCTTTGTTGCTCCTCTTTCTTCAATCTGTCAGTCTGAAAAAAAGAAGCTTTTTTTGTGTGTGTCTATCTTTTAAAGAAGTTGCTTAAATTAAACTGACCAGTCAATCCATATATTCATAGAAGTCTGATATCAAATTTGTGCTGTATGTTTTGAAGCAACCATCCAAAAATAATAGTATTATGACAAAATCCCAACCATTTCAATAATAGTGCATGCTCTCCGACAGGTAGCACTGTAGCTGTTTCATTGCAATGGTTCATCATTATAATTAAATTTTCGGCGTTACTCAGTAGTGTTCCTGAGTGGTATTTTATGGCTCCTTTTCTGGGGCTAATACAGATTTAATTAAACACTACAGAAATTATAAATATTTTCATTTCAGATATAACAACCACTATTTATTAATAACAGCATTTAGTCTACATTTCTGATCAAATTTCATGCTCTCTCTTAATTAAGATAGATGTTTGATTAAATGTGGATTGTAATATTTTTTGTACTGCGGCCAACTATTTCCAGAGCAGCTTGGCTGTAGTTCAACTACTTTTAATTCCAAGTAGCTTGTTACTTGGCATGGTATGGTTTCTAACAACCTCGCCAACACTGCTAAAGTGGTTTAACACAAGCGATCGTCTTACCATCTCAGAGAGGGATCTCTCAGTCTCTTCTAGTTTGCTGTGCAGCTCTCTGGAGCTGCTGTTCAATCTGTCCAGCTGGGCCTGTAAGCTGTTGCTCTCAGACTGCAGCTGAGCAGTTTTACTGGTCAGTTTCTCAGTGAAGCCCAGTAGCTCCGCCTCTCTTGTCCTGCTGCCTTCAATGTCCCTCTGCAAATCTGTGATCTGAGAGTTCAGATTCTCCACTTCCTCCCGCAGAGATGCAATCTCCTGCTCATCCCTGAAAAAGATAGGTACAAGTCAGACACGAGGACCAGCACGTGTACAAGTCATGCTATTTAAGCGATTTCCACCCTTGTCAAGTTTCATCGTAACGTTGTACCAGTATTCCCACCTCACCAAATGACTCCACAGACCATAAAAGTGTCCGACTGAAGGCTCTAATTTAACACTAAAGACAAGAGGTGTGTCATTCTTGGGAATACACATAACTCATCTGCAGCAGAGCTTTTTTAAATTCCCTCAAAATAAGAATGAGCTAATACAGCTGAATGACACATTTTGTGGCCACCAGAAGTGAAATCAGAGCAGCCCCTGTGAGGAGGCCACAGAGGTATGAATTATTCTGTCAGCGCTGTGGGGGCCCCATGTGATCACGCTACAGTGGAGTCACATCCACCTGCAGTTCCTGCATCAGCGGAGTCCACCAACCACTGGGAGATCGCTCAAGGTCAGGCAGCCATACTGATGCTCCACACTCAGCATAGGCACGGCAATATTAATAGGTCTAAGGATCTGAAAGTGGGATACAGATGCCATTCAATCATGCTTAAGAGAATAAAGCCCGTAGTGTTATCAGAGTTATTATAAATCAGAGTAGAATGCATTTATACCCACACAAAGAAAAACAAGGATGAGGAATGGGAGTAAGGTCCAGAGTAGCACTGTATTTTTTCATCAGCATTTTCTTTACATTTTTTGTTTTGTTTCAGATTAAGTTAACATGTTGAGTGTTTTAGCATTTTTATTTATAAACTGATTTCAAAACATTTCACTGGTATTGTTATTATGACAACTCTAGTCTCAAGAAATGTATCTCATTTAAATGATCTGAAAAACTCCTAAAGATCAGACTGGCTGCAGTGCAAAGTTTAGTTTCTGTGAGCTGACAGCTGAACTAATAACAGACACGGTCAGTAGTATGTTGCTATAGGCACGAGTGTTCAGACCTCTGGTGCTGCTCCTCTAGTCTAGTGATAGCTGTGAGTTTTTCCCTCTGGTTCTGGATCTCAGCCTTCTGTCGGTTAATGATCTCTCTGTATTTGCACAGTTCGTCTTCCCAGCGGGGCCGCTCGTCCTCCAGACACTTAACCTGAGGGACAGAGAGAGAGTGCCGAAGCATCAGAATAATGTACTCTTACCCAGAATCATTTCATAGTGAACTCATATCATTAGAAATGAGTTTCCACCTTGGTCCGCAGGGTGGTCAGCTCATCCATGCCTTCTTTAAAAGTCCTCTTCAGATCCTCCAACTCCTTAATCTTAGCTTTGTGCATCTGTCAATCAAACAAAATGACCATGAAAACCCCTCCTTTTGCACACCGCATCGCCATTATTCATTATTGTAATCACAATCAGCAGAGGACGCCTGCTAGGCAACACTATGTTAATAATGCAAATGAGAATGCAAATGTTAATAACACTATTTCTTGCACAGGGGCGACTCATTGATAAGGAAGTACACACTCTCATTGTCGGCCTCAGGTACTAATGATGCTTGGTGAATGGAGGCTCATTTACTCATAAATACATTTTTAAAGCAGGTGGCAAAGTGCCATACGGGCCAAATGGTTTATCTGTGAGGCACAGTGGCAGAACCTGCTAACAAAAGCAAACCAAAGACACGAGGTGTAATAAGAACAATCACCTGTCCACATTACTTAAATATGTGGTTATATAATATATAATGATATAATTAGGGCTTAATATTATGACAGTACCTGCTGGGTAAGAATATACTTATATCACACAAACAGCTGGATAGTTTTTCTTAATTGTCTTGCGTTTATGCTCTTAAAATGACTCATCCTGAGTGTAAATGAATTGAAATTGTACCTCTAGCTGATCTGTTTGCTCTTGTTTTTGCTTCTCCAGCTCTCCTTTGGTCTCTTGCAGCTTTGCATCCAATTCATTTGACTTAATCTCCTCAGATTCCTGCAGGAGAAAAAGAGAGGAGTAATCACTTAAGTTTATAACAACCGCAAATTAGGTTATATACCCCCTGATGAAGATAAGTCACTTATGTTGAGCAGAGGACTGAAGCAACCTTTTTAATAAACTATAAATGCACTGCTTAAAATGTATCTCCAAGTCACAATAGATAACTTGTTTTGCTTGACATGCAGGGCAAGTGTTTGTAAATGGTGCCCTCCAGTGGAAACAGATTTCACATCATCATCATCATCAACAGCGAACCGTACCTGGTACGTGCGGATCATGTCCTGGCAGTTTTTGCGAATCTGTTCAGTCTCCTCCTTTGCTTGAGTCAGCTTGGCAGTTGTATCTCTTAGTTTGTCTTTTGTTTCCTGTCATCAATAATACACTATTATGTTTTTAAAAAGTGTTGCTATTTTTAATTAAAACCCTTTCTCAGTAATAAAATATAAATATTAGGTAAAAAAAAACCTACTAATCATATTATCGCTAATGTATGTTTTAGTTACCGTACAAAATGATGTATAGGACTCAATGAGTTGAATAAAGTACTCCGAAAAATAACTTTCCACTTCGTCAACACTTTCCTATGTGCTGTTAGTGTTACAGCTGTGATAAATAGACTGTATTCTCAGAGTATTAACCCTTTATAGTTATAACTCATGCTCTGTGTGAACAACTTTTTATTCGGTGTTCTCTGGTTTACCTTGTGCGTATCTGTTTCGCTCTTCAACTTGTTCTGTGCCCACTTTACTTTGATGACATGAGAATTAATTTCTTCCTTCACTTTCTCCAGTTCGCGGGATAGTCGTGTCACTTCGTTCTCCTATAGAAAAGCAATCAAAGACAAGACTCCTATATAAAATCAATGCATACTGTAGATTAATGCACCATATCGAGGCATCATCTGAATTTTCATGTATGACCTTTGCGTCATAGAGCTGCTGTAGGCGTCCTTTCTCTTGGGCCAGTGTGTTTCCTCGCCGAGCCTGTTTGTCTACTTCTGCCGTGGCCTCCCGTAGCTTCTTCTCCAGCTGCTCCTTCTCCCTCCGCAGGTCCAGAGCTTCCTTTTCACCTCGAACGTACTTCATCACCATTGTCTCCTTCTCCTGTCGTGCCTCCTCACATTTCTTATTGGCCTGGGGAAAGTAAAACAAATGTAAACACACAAACAAGATCATGTAGGATCTGAACCTATAACCATCTGGTGGTTATAGGTTCACCGTTTTATGATAACTTGGGCTTTTAACTTATTTTATGAATCCAACGGCAGTGAAAGAGCAAAAGAGAGGCCCTCACACTTGACTGAGGAGTGAATTACAGTTACATGAGAGCGAAGGGTTGTTTGAACAAGTCCTATGTGGTTACCAGGCTGAATATACACTATTCTATAATACATTTTCTCCTCGATAATACATTTTTTAAACATTCAAAGGCTATTTTAACAAGTCCTGTCAAATTAGGATCATGTGAGAATTGAACCTATAATCATCTGGTTAACAGCCCAAATTTATACCATTCTGTAATAATTTGATTTAATCTTTAATGGGTCCAAACAAAGTGAAAGAGCAAAACACTGGCCCTTTGGGACTGAGCAGTTTACATGACAGTGAAGAGCTGTTTGAAAAAGCCCATTCATGTGAGATTTGAACCCATGACCATCTGGTTACCAGCCTGAATACAGCCTGAATTCTATGATAACTTGGGATAACTTTACCATATTAGATGCATCCAAAGACCCTGAAACTTGAATTTAAATGAGAGTGAGGGGCTGTTTGCAAACTCAATACACCCGTTATAATTTTTGGGATGTTAGTCCTCGATATCCAAATGCTGAAATTTACCCACAGGTGCATGTATTACAAAAGAATGAGGATAAAAAGACCAATGCAAACCCATCTTAATGACTGACAAGATTTCATTTTAAAGACTCTGCTAGACTAACACAGTAGCCAGTGTTCTTATGCCAAAAAGGCTTTATTTGGAGTGTCTCTACAGCGATGACCTCTCACCTGCTCCAGTCGATAGGCCATCTCCCTCTGCATCTGTTGGATTGCATTCTTAGCTGCCTGATCTTGGTGAACCAGTTTGTCTTTGGAGTCTTTCAGCTCCTTCATGAGTTCCTCCACCCGGCTTTCAAACTGGTAAAACAAGAAAGGCACCGAGTTAAACTGTGGTAACCATAAACATATTAATAATGATAACAAAAGAGACAGCTCTTACACACAGTAGCTGATCCAAACAGATCAGTGTTTACACACACAGCAAGTGAAATATGACCTGCGCCTTCATTTAAATGTCAAGTTCTGGACAGCTTATGAAAATAGATTCGAACTAAAAACGTAAATGCATCACAAAGGTTCCTTTCTGGCAACCATGTGTAGTAACCAAGTGTTACATTTTCTTCACAGTGCCAGTATTGAATGAAAGTAAACAGACGTGCAAGGTTTCATTCTGAGAAAATGTTTGTCTGGGTGGCCTCCGATGCCTGTTCTGACTATGAGGAGAAACCATGACAACAAAATGCACTCAATAGTTTCATGTCATTACTGCTACACTTAATTATGGCTTCTCGACCCGTCCCACTCCCCCAGGCTGCTCTGTTTGATCTGTGCTATTACTCTCCATGGCAGGGGGCTTTTTCAGACTGAACTACGGTCTCTCTTAGCCTAGAGTCATTCTCAGACAAACCCGTTTTTCCAGCATCAAATGAAAGCTCTTCAGCCACCAAGTGTTCTCTAATCAGTGCACAAGGGACAGTCATGGATAGCCATCCACATACTGAAGAGGCATTTAAATAACAAATAGTGTCGCTGAGCTGAACATGCCCAACTTCTGGATGAACTAGAAATGAAATGGTAACGAGCATAATTACACATGACTGTTAGGAGGTCAGAAAGATTTTTTTAAAAGACATTATTCAGCAGGGATGCTTCAAATTGATCCAAACAAACCCTTAAAGAAAGATTTCAATTGTAATGCTGTTATTTAGAATTGGTATTTACCAAAGTATCCTGAAAGAAATGTATCACAAAAATATTAAGCAACTGTTTCCGCCATTTATGGCAATAAGAAATGTTTTTGAGCACTAAATCAGCATATTATAGTGATTTCCAAAGAAGCATGTGACACTCAAGGCTAGAGTAAAAATGTAGCTTTCCCATCACAGTAATAAATTTTATTTTAAAACAGAAAACATTCATTCATTCATCAATACTTCAATACTGTTCTATTAATGTATTTTTGGTGCATATACATAGTCTTTGGACAATATATGAAAATTAAATTAAATTTCAAGCTAAACTTTTTAATCTTTAAACAGTATTTCTTGATCACTTCCTTTTGTCCCAATGGTTGGCTCAATATATAGTCGGGTTATGCAAAACACAAATGAAGACACAAAAACTATTTATGGTTGCCATTACTTTCTTAATGGTGCAAATATGCTGTTTCTCTGTCTCCATCCTCTTCTTCAGCTCATCCCTCATGTTGTCTTTCTCGGAGCAGATGCCCAGAATCAGCTCCTGATGTTTCTTATTCTCATCAAGTAATCTGAAAAACATTTACCAGCTGTCACTTCCAATGTCAGCACATTGTAACGCACTGGAGCTGTTGCACTGTGAAATAACGCTGCTTGTGTTGTGCCCATCTGTTATTCGCTTGTCAATGAGAAGAATATGTGCATTAACTTGTGATCTAAATCATATCGAAGACAACAGCTAATTGCTTTCAATAAAGTATTAGGCACCAAAGTACCATAATGTAGAAAAGAGCATTTGATTAGCAGAGGGAACAGGTGTCCGTGAGCATCACCCATAAGACAATATTAACAGCAGGCCAAGCACAGAAGAGCTGTGGACCGGTTCCAATATGTAAGTCAGCCAGATGCCCTTCCAAAATTAATAAAGCCAGAACAGGAGGGGGTTTTAGAGCAGAGAGGCTACGTTATAAAATAATCAATAGCGCAATCACAGAAAATCATAAGAAAGAAATCATATTTTACCGGAACTGCAAAACTGCAGAAATAAATTGTAATGATTTGAACAGGCAATGAACCACCAAATAAAACAAAGCCAATGTCATTCTATTGCCTGGTCTTCAGTGGCTACCATCCAAAAACAAATAACCAAATAAATATTTCACAAAAATGGGTGGAGGTAGGGCTGGGCGATATATATTGTAAGATATATTATGCGTATCTCATCAGTAAAGACGGTTCTTTGATTAGCGGGAAAACTCTGTCAGCTGTCTTTAAATGCAGCGCCAGTTTATAAACAGAGCTGTAGATCACCGAGAAGCTGAGATATATCGCCCAGCCCTAGGTGGAGGACATCAATAATTAAATTATAATACAAAAAAGGCTATATAATATATACTAAAATAATTATAATAATATAATTTTGTATAAACACCATCCTGATTATTCATGAACTCATTTCCCTTGATTAGCTGAAGTTTACAGGGGGTGAACAAGCCACACACTGTCGATGAAAGATAGTAAAGTGTAATATTCACGCAGGTAAGAATGCCAAATTAAACTAATGATTTACCATCTCCTGCTGCTATAAATCTAACAGCAATGGACTATAACCTCTCATGAGCTAATTGAAGTGAGTTATTAATCATCAGCCTACCTCTTGATGGATTTCTCCTGTTGGGAGTACTTGTATTGTACACACTTCTCAAATAAAACCATGGAGTTCTGGTCCTTCCGAAGCCCATTGGGAGGACTTCCCTTGCGGATGCCATCTGACTGACTGTTTAACAGCTCATCCTCCAGCTCATCCAGCAGAGACTCCTGAGACAACGAGCGCTGGATCTCAGACATCAGTTTCCTACTGCAGTCTGTGTCATATGGGTTCATGTTGGAGATAGATTGTGAGTTTTGGGATTCTGAAACAACTTTTGGCAGTTCCTCACCCTGAGGAGCCGGTGAAGGAGTCAAAGGAGTTCTGTTAAGTTCTGTTGGCCCATTGAACGCATCAAGCGGTGTGGATGAAATATCATCTGTCCCATTAAGAACAGATGGAGAAGATCCCTCAACATTATTCAGAGTCTGACCTTCTGATGCTGTAACCACCTCAACTGCTTCTTCAAGGCCAGAACATTCGGGTTCTCCATCGAGAACGGCGGAAAGTGTTTCTACAGCACTGTCTTGAACAGCAGGTGGAGTCCTGACATCGTCAATGGAGGCTGTTCCACTGTCGCAGCTTGTGTTCCCATCCCCCTGTGCATGTTCTCCAAGTCCTTCATCTTGCTGGACCTTCATGTGCATGTCTGGTCTCTGATCTTCTCTGTCCACACTATCAGAAAGAGCACCATCCAGCTCGAGACTATCCAGCTCAGTGTCTTCCTCCTGTTCTTTTAAAACATTGTTTGACCCTTCCGGAACCACGCTGACCTCTGAACTTTGGGAGGGGTCAGAGGCAGGGGTCAGTTTGCTCTGACACTCCGACGGCTCCATGATCTCCTTCAGCTACCGGCACTGGAAAACACAAATATTTAGTCACATGTATGTAAATCTCAACTGATTAACGAAGCTGAATAACCAGTCAAATAAAAATACAAATAATACACTAACTAATTTAAAAGATATGTGAATTACTTTACAAAAAGGGGAAAAAAAAGAATTCTGCCGGAAACATTGGTGTAAAATAAGGTTTATAATAAAATAAGACAGCTAAGTGTAATTTTAATTGCAGCTAAGAATCTTTTCTTGCTAATACCATTCCATAAACAATAGAGCACCAACAACGTGACTTTTATGATCAACACCAAGAAGCCAACATAAAACATCTTTATGAAGGAAACACCAGCTCAAATAAAGCAAAAAGCACATAGGGCTATTTCACATTTATCAGATTTCCTTCTAGCACCAGGAATTGAGGATGTTGTGTACAACGTTTGTGCAAACAGTCTTGCCACACCTGCTGTCAGGACACTGCCATTAATAGAGCAAGTAGCAGTTTTCCAAGCCCACACATTTCTATGATTGAGGTGTGGTACTCCCTCACAAAATAGGAACACGGCTCTCCTTCCACCTGGAGGCAGTTTTGTGATGCCAGTATTGTGAAACTAAGGTGGCACTTCCTTTTTTTACCGGCTTAATACATCATTGTATCAGGATTCAATGCTTTGCTGCATTCCCAGCTAATGACACTGGAGCCAGACAAAAGGAAATGCTGTTTGGCTATGATGAAACAGATACTGATTTTTGTGTGATTTACACTGAATGAGTGAAACTGGAGAAGACGCCCATCCAACATGATAACCAAGAATGTGTTACAAGTAATGTGTTACGAATCAGGATCAGTGTTACAATATAGGCCTATTTTAGGAGCTTGCTGTGGGAGCTAACCAGTGTGCAAGAATGGACCTTGGCCAGAGCACCTTGAGCCAAAATAAGGATTTTTTTTCTTTGTCTTTCTATTTAAGAAAAAAAAAAATTGTAGAGGAGATTAAACATTTGTTTTCCCTCATTTTTACTTTTTGTTTTTTCAATATGGTTAATGTTGGAAAATAATAGTTACCATAACCAGTGTAATATTTTACAACACAAATTTACCAAGAGCTTTGTCAGCAGAAAATATACTACTTCTGCTGTGAAAAAAAGAGAAAACGATACGAAATTTGTAAAACTGCTTTTTTTTTTTTTTTTTGTATAATACAGTACAGTATTGTAGGTTTGCAATATAAGCAATTCTGTGCAAATTTATTTTTGATTTTGACAAATGTTAAATATGTTAGGCCTACATAAATAAAAAAACACCTTAATCTCAGTATCAGCATAAAGGACATAATTGCGGTATATTTACACAACAGCAAGTTACAGTTTCCCATCATGAAGTAATCATTTTAATGTCCTTAATAAAACGTATTCTTGAAAAGTACACACATACTGATTGAAAAAACAAGACTTGTCCGTGCAGCAGCCAATAACTAAAACTTTAAAGGTCACCTGCCTCTCATGCGTCCCTCCAAGCAAACATTGCCCACTGTCAACTAGCACCAAACTGAAAGGTTTAATGTTTTTACTGGCTGACACACAGTGATACACTTCAAAAACGTTATAATAAATCTTATCACACGTTTAGGCAGACTTTCTATAAACAGCTTTTAACTCAGATGAGGCTTCGTGCATGAAGCAATTTCCTGGGCAGATTAACTTCCCTTTTCCCCCCTTATTATCTGCGTTTAATCTGTCTTTGTTTTGTTATCTTCAGTCTCACACATATTTGTAAGTGTATTTCTTCTTTAATTCTCCAGGGGGAGGACTGACAGCGCTCAGCCACAAAAACCAGCACTGCCACATTTACACGCTATTTTACCTACAATGAGCACTAAAAGAGAAAAAACTCCAAATGAAATTATCATTGAATTATTTATTTCGAGGCGACAAGTCCGGTGACAGATCCTGCTGTCCCCACACAGGTGCGGTTAGCTTTAGCATGTCGACTAACCTGTCCAAATGTATCACGTTTTACGTGTTTATAGGAAATTATCGGCTTAGTTTGCTCGAATTAAAACAGCTATGGTATTAATGTAACTAATCACGAAACGGTCAATTACAGAAATGCCTACAGATATAAAAATACCCACAAAACCGGCTGTGTGGTGGAGATCTAGTCCTAACATTCACAAGCTGATCAAATGAGTTTTTATCAGCCGTAACCGAATTTAACTAGCTCTTTAACTGGCATAGAGTGTTTCTAATAATCTTATAGATCATAAAAGGTATATAACATTGACAATAACAGTATATCAGCCAGCTGCCACTGACTTAGCTTCCAGGCTAATTATATAAACCTTCGCTTTTGTAGTTAAGATCTGGATATTTTAGTTGAAACATGTAACTTACCGGTTATGTTAACTCCATTTAAAATGCCATACACCAGCTTCCTGGATTAATAGTGAGTGTCAAGTCCGTGTGAGTGATCTCCTCCCGAGGTGACACATCAACAATATGGCCCCTGTACGCATTGATAGCGAAGAATTACTACCTGCATGAGCAAATACCTCCGACAGGGGGAGCCAAATCGGCCCAAACCATTAGTGCACGATTTTCTGGAAACCCACTTTGTAGGTAAATTGAGATTTATTTGAGCCGAGTACAAGTATAAACATTAATATTGGTGCTGATTGTGTGTACACAGGTGTAGCTGCTATACGCTTTAACAATAAAATATTTTAAATTAATAATAGGATGTATTTAACACAG
>JAUYWG010000046.1:12340145-12352751 GCA_034779775.1 Enteromius afrohamiltoni | reverse complement strand
ATTTGCAAACATTATTTGCTTAAAAACAATTTGCCAATGTGGTAAGAAAAAGAACATTTAAAAGAAAGTGTAACATTCCTTTATTGGATTTTTACATTGTAAAATTGTAAAATAAATATGTATGATGGCATATATATATATATATATATATATATATGACAGTAAGGTTGATAATATATGGGGAAACCTTTTGAGCAATTTTGCTAGGCAACTTTTTTTTTTTTTTTTAGTGTTTGTGCTTGGGAACTTTCCCATTGAGAATACCAATACAAATTTATATTTGGAAATTTTAGATCAGTCGTGGGTTCTTTGTCTCACCTGGTTGACCGTTAATGACATTTCTCAAACTTGCCCAGCTACAATGCTCAATGTATCATCAGCCAAGTTTATATCATATGTTCTCCATTTTAATTTTGATTTTGATATTTATTTTTAAAACAAAAGACTAAGTAATTAATAATAATAATGGTTTCTTTAGATAGTTGCAGAAGGAGTAGGCCATTTGTAATTATTCTTTTGTGTTGTTTTTAGGAAACTTCAGGTGCACTCGTTGTAAAAAAACATGCTACTGTTCTGTAGCTTGTCAGTCTCAGGATTGGAAAGCTCATCGTCATGTCTGCAAATCTAGCATCCCAGAAGTTTCCAGGTACTAGAAGGGATGTTTTCATGTTATTCGTGTCAATTGCGTTTTGGAAGCACATTGTGAAAATATACCTTCTTTTCAATCAGTGAGAAAACTAAGGAATCCACACCAATTCCAAGTGCAAATGGACTTGGTGGACTTCAAGCTAAGGTATTTCTTTGGTTGCTGAAGTGACTTGCATTTAGTTACTGTAGATATTTCATCTAATTCCTTCATAAGCGGGGATCACTTTTCTTTTTTTTTTTTTTGTCTTATTTTTATGTTTATTTTTTAAATAAAAGGAAATCTGCGCTGAAGTACAGCCAAAGAGAATGTATCGACGTGATTTGCGCAAGAATGTTATTTCTAAAGGATCTGAGATACAGGTACTTTTTCCAGTTTAGGTCTACATTTCTTTGTGCCCCATAAACCGATATTGTGGCTCACAGTGGATCTTTTTTCAGGGGGCAGTAATTGATCTGAGGAACCCTGGGGAATTTTCCATTCGCCTGCAGTCAGTAGAGATAATGGAGTCTCTGAAAAACATCACCAAAGAACTCCAGAATGCCTATAGCAATTCATTGGCTGCTGAGTACAAGCCAGAAATCGGGGAACTCTGTGCTGTAAAATTTTCTTTTGATCGGGTAAGTTTTATTATTTTTTTTTTTAATGTATTAATTTTTTTTAGTTATGTTTATGAGAACCCCGGCGATTAGTATTTTTGTGAAATAAGCAGGGTTTCAAATTAACACCCGCCAAATGCGGGTAAAAATCAGTTGTGGTGGGTTACTTTTCTTAAGACATGTTCACTCATTAATTTCCTGGGGAAGTTTATGCAAGCCAAATCTGCACAGGCTTAGCGCAAATACTTAAATTGTGAGACATTGACATTCTCGAGTATATTGCAAAAACCCACCTACAGGATACACACGTACACAACGTGATGAAATCTGTGGTTAGACTAACCTAGTGCTTGTAAGTGTGTTCTTTCCCTACGCGATTACATGACTATTAATATGCATTAAGAGGATCACATAATTCAAGATAAGGGGGCAGAAAATGTATTTATTTATATCAATTCACATAGTTAATCAATGTCAATGAGTGACTTTTTTTTTTTTTTTTTTTTCTTTCTTCATTAAAAAAGCAGCATGATTACAAATGTGATCAATTTTATACAACAGTTCAATAAGCTAATATCAAGAGACTTCCGTTTTAGACACCATATTGTCTGTTTTTGCTCTTTCGTCAACAAAAAAAAACGTTTCAAACACAGCAACAGCTCTGTTATGCATGTGATACCTCTGAGCAAAATGACAACATTTTGTTGCTCGATGAATCAAACGTAGATGATTTGGTTCAGCTGCAATAACTTGTTAATGTTAATGACTTATTAACACTAGAGTGCAGACCCTACTGGAGAATTTCACGTTAAAAGTATCTTTTTATTTAGTAAATATTTTCAAAATTTTATGTTTAAAATATTCCTCTGAGGTGGATTAACACTTGTAAATCTAAATGCCACTTCATATGCAACTCGAAGATTAAGAGACATTTTCTTGATACTGATTTCAACTGACCGCCACACAGAATATGAAGAGCATCAAAAACTTTAGCTTTAGCATTTTTTGCTAGTAGAACTAGCTTGAACTTTAGGCCGGTAAATTTTTAAAGAATGAAACTATTTAGTAGCTATGTTTTAATCCCTGGAAATAAGCATTCATGTTCTTGTGTGTTCTTGCAACCAATGAAATTATCTGTCTCAAACATTGACTGTAGTGAATATTCTACAGCTCAGTTTGGTCTTTTTCATGCTGATTTAGAACTGGTATCGAGCTGAGGTTCAGTCAGTGGATGTGGCTCGCAGAGTTGCCAGTGTGTTTTACATCGACTTCGGTAATGAGGAGAATGTTACGTTTGACAACATAAGGCCTCTCTTTGAGAAAATTGATGCAGCACCACCATTTGTGAGTTATTTTAATAGTATAATAGTTTGGTTATGCTGCTATGTCATGCTATTGCCAAAGTTGCTTTTTTTTATGTGTCTGAAAGGCTTTGCAGTGTTGTGTTGCTGGGGTAAAGCCTCTGACAGGAAGTTGGACAGGCGAATGCACTATTGCTGTAAGGCAGTTAATTGCTGGAAAGATTCTCTCTTTCACAGTGTTGGGTATCATGAATGATGGAGCTCAGCTTGCTGTAGATGTTTCTCTAAGCACTCTTGGTAGGGCATTTATTGGTTCATTGCAGTCACTCTTTTGAGAGCTTTGTGTGAAATGCACAAGACTTAAATAGAAGGGCTAAATTTTTTCACAGGTAAATACATGAGCACTTTCCTGATAGAGCAAAGCTATGCTATAAAGGAGGACGATTCTGTCAAACCCCAGACTGAGCATGACATCAGTGAGTTGTGCATTTATCTTGTCTTTCATTAAATGTTTTACTCCATTCTTTGTTTTTCAACTTCCTTCTATTTGCATCACCCTTTAGATTCATTGTTGACCGTATCTTTTGAGAACTTCAAGCGCTTGTCTGGAGGAAAGAATGAGAACACTGATGCCAGGCCTCCAGAGCCGTTGACTCAGGGAGTGGGTGACACATTCACTGCTGTTGTCACCCACCTCCAGTCTCCCTCTGAGATTCTCTGTCAAAAGCTTGAAAATACGAGTGAGATTTCTACAACTCAATTTAAAACACAATTTTATGTGTTTTATGTTTTATATAGTATGTTGTATGTGTCATAATTACTACATAACTTTTTTTTTAAAAACTGAATTTATTTGATTGCAGCAAAGTTAAAATAACACTATCAATACATTTGATACAATTGATAAAAAAAATATTTCAGACATTAGTCACATGATCTTTCAGAAATCATTAAACTGTTTATTTGTGCTGATTACAATTTCTGAATGTTAATACTTATTTTCTAAAATATATGCTATTCTTACAGTAGGCTATGTGTATGATGCTATCTTGTATTTAGGTGTTATCCAGCAGTTGCAGGTGAATTTAAGGGAGCACTGCTCAAATACTCCAGCCAATGAAAACTTCAGACCTGCACCAGGAACTGTCTGCTGCTCACTCTTCTCTGGTCAGTCCAGTGAAATTATAAAAAAATATATATTTTAACCATAATATTTCTCGCCATTAAAATAGCCATAGAAGCTTATTTTTCCTTTTTTTTTGGATTCATGTACAAATGTCCATAGTGGTCCTTTGATGTCTTCTGAACTGATCTCCATGTATTACAGAAGACAACCAGTGGTATCGAGCTAAGGTTCTGGCTTATTCCTCAGAAGATCGTGTGTGTGTTGGATACATAGACTTTGGTAACTCTGAGGAGGTTGAATTAAACCACCTACGACCAATCAGCAAAGAGTTGCTTGCTTTGGCAACCCAAGCAATCCCTTGTTCTCTAGCAGGTACAGTATGTTTCATTTAATGATTTTGTAATTGTGTGCATGCAAACACCTTTAATGATTAACTTAAGGGGTGGTTAACCCCAAAATTAACCCTTAAACATTTCATACTGCTCCAGGTATAAAGTGTCCATCAGGCACCTGGTCAGAGGAGGTCATTTCGATGGTGAAACGTCTAGTTTGCAACCGCTTCATTCGGGTTGACATTTTGGGTAAGAAGGATGGAAGGGCTCTGGTGTCCATGATTGATGAGTCCAGTGACCCTCAGACCAATGCAGCTGAGGTGTTGGTTAACATGGGTTATGCTACCATTGAAAGTATGGAGGCAGAGAAGCATGAACCTACTCAAGCCTCCTTCCCTGAAATGCCCTGTAAGTGAGGAATGGATGTAATAATTTTTTACATTTTGCCATTTCATAACAGATAATTGACTTTAATTGTTTTATTTTACTCTACAGCCCTCAGTCCACCTGTTGTTGAGAAACTGGAGTGGACTTGTGCTGAACTTCCCTTTGATGGCCAAAAGGTGGAGCTGGTAATCAGTAGTCTCAAAAGCCTTGATGAATTCTACTGTTACAACTACAGCAAAGCAGGTACCATTGTTTATCAGTGTTAATGTATTCTTTCTTTGTAGGACACATTACGTATGTGCTTGTAACCAAGTAAGTAATTGTGTCTTGCAGATGCTAATACCCTGACAGAACTATCATATGAGCTCATGAAGCAGTGTGAATCGGAGAGAGCTTCCTTCACCCCTACTGTGGGGGAACCATGCTGTGCACTCTTCACAGGTGATACTGACTCATCCTTTAGAAGCAAACGCCATGCTTGCAGTAACATACTTACAGTGAAAGTAACAGGGAAAAAACGCATCTCTTTCCTCCTGTATTGACTCAAACTTTATTTACTGGAAGCAAAAAGTTGACAGCTGAGACTTTGTACTTAAGATCCTAGATATGTTTTAAAAATTTTGGGGTTGGTATTATAATTTTTCTAATAATTCAACAGCCCAGAGTCAATTATTCTGCAAATACTATGGTTGCCACACCTATAGACATCGATCAGATTATATATTTTAAGGTATTTGTCAGTTGTTTTTTTAAAAGCTATTATAGGGGACACCAATGTACTGTAAAAGTCTTTATTGGCCATTTTGATTAAACCGATGTATCCTTGCTAAGGTTGCAAAAGGGCAGAAAATTAAATTTTCCAGAAATTTGGGGATTTTTATTTATGTTGTTAAAGTGAGAAATGTTTAGAGCACTTCATGACATCTTCCACCACTTTGCAATCCTAATCCTTCCTAAATAAAATGAATTGTTCAGGAAAACATCTGTATTTTTTCTTGTTCTTTGCAGGAGATGCACACTGGTACAGGGCCATGGTGTTAGAAGTGTTTGGTGAGGGTAGGGCCAGAGTTTATTTTGTGGACTATGGGAACTCCTGTGAGGTGGAGGCAGCACATCTAAAGGCCATCACACCAAACCTGCTCAAACTTCCCTTCCAAGCAATTCGTTGCTGGCTTGCAGGTCCGCTTTCTCTGTTGCTGGTTGTTAGTCTTTGAATCATTCAAATTATGTTTGTTTTCCACTCATTACCACAGAACAAACTTGTCTTTCTAGAGCATGACTGATATTATTTTTGCAATACAGATCTGATATCGATGTGTATATTATAAGTCAAAAGATTGCACACATTTGTTGGTTGGTTGATTGTGCTCTTGTACTCTCAATATGCAAATATATTTTTACTGTATATAAAATTTTTAATGCATTGTACACGTGTGTTTGCAGGAGTGGAACCACGTGAGGGTCAGTGGACTAAAGAGGCACTGCATAAATTTCAGGGTCTTTGTGCCGGTCAGCCATTAAGTGGCAAAGTGCTGTCTATCACTGAGAAGGGTTATGGAGTGGAGCTGGAGAGCTCTGGCCAAAGCATTGCTGCTGTACTAATCTCGGAGCACCTAGCTAACCCTTACAGAACGTTGAAACAATCTCCAGTGCAGCCAGCAAAAACCAATCAGATTAAGGATCTGCCCACCCTTAAACCCATTGATCAGAATCCACCTGCTAAAGAGCCTTTGAAAGTGAAAAAGGGAGTTACCAAAGATGCAGAAGATTCAACCTCAAGTAAGTTTGCTAGTGGCGGGTCGAAATGATTGGATAAAAGCTCTAATACAAAGAGAAAATCTATGACATTAAGAAAATGGACTATTGGAAATAATTAAATACACATTCATGGAAAAATATATTTAAAACTAAATGAGAAATTCTGATAGTGTTTAGGCCAGCAGAGAAGTCTGAAATTAGCATACAGTAACTGATGCTAAAACACTAATTTTGAATAAATATATATATATATATATATGTGTGTGTGTATATATAAAAAATATAATTGTATTGTATTGTAATGTATTTTATAAAGTCAGTTTTGTTGTTGCTAGTAATATGCAAGTTGGGTTTTTGTTGTTTTTGTGTATAATTAAATATGTCCTCTCATCTAGGCAGCTCTTTTCCTTTGAACTGGAAGACATTGGAGCTGTCTTGCACTGATACTTTCCAACCAAGGGTGGCAGCAGTGATCAGCCCTGGTCTCTTTTACATAATGAATCCTGGACAAGGTGTGTACTCGTAAAATAGGATTTAAAGTATAGCTAGAGCAACTACTATAAAGGTTATATTATAACTATCATAGGACGGCTATTAGAATAGTAATGCTTTATATTCAGCTGATTTTTGTCCCTCCCTAACCTCCAGTGAATGTAGAGGGTCTGAAGATTGTTATGAGTGATGTTGCAAAGTACTGCAGCAAACAGTCAATCCCTAATCAGTGCCACCCTTTACCAGGAGCTGCTTGTTGTGCACAGTTCTCAGGTCAGTTTCACTTTCTCCCATGGCTTACTCTTACCAGGTTAAATAAATGGAATCAACTATGCATGTGTAGTGTTATTAATTTACATGTAGTTGCAAACCAATTTCGTGAGGAAGTGCGTTCGAAACTCAGTACCGCCTCCATCGTAAGCCAATCCAATCCCTTACCCTCCACTATAAATAATCAAATTTTATTTTTTTATATATATACCAAAATGGATTAAACGTGCTTGTGGTAAGAGGAAGAAATTGTGGTAAGGTCTACGGCATATCGTGTTGGTCAAAACACACAAGGAACAACCGTTGTGAAAAATAATACATCACAGACATGGCATTCAGACACTAGAAGGTTGTGAGAGAAAAACACAGACATGGCAGATTGGGATGGGATTAAAATCACCAAGTACGTCTGTGAAACAAAACATTCTCTTACGACCCCCTGTAAAACTAGTCCTGTCAGAATAGGGCATTGCTTTTAGTCATTATTTAGGTAGCACACACATTCTGAATGACAGAATTGGCAGAATTTAAATGAGCCATTTTAATCTAGATTAATTTCAAAATTAATTCAAATTAATTATTTACTTTAAAATGTCTTTTTTTTTTACGTATCAAATGCTAAAAAAAATGCATTCCAGTTCCCACAAAAATATTAAGCAGCACAACTGTTTTCATTATTAGTCATGTTTCTTCAGCAGTAAATTAACATGATAGAATAATTTCTGACGGATCATGTTACACTGAAGACTGGAGTAATGGCTGCTAAAGATGTTTCTTAACAATCACAGGAATAAACTGCGTTGTAAAATATATTAAATGGAAAAAATAAGTTAAATAATATTTCACAATATACCTATTTTATACCCCTTTTTTTAAAAAAATGCAGATTCCACAAACTTTTTTTTTTTTAATTATAAAGGAATTGCTATACTTGGTATACTAGCAGATATCCGTAATAAAACACTGACTCTTTAAAATAACAGGGAATAATTCATTGATTGCTTTCTCAAACCGGTCTACTCTGATCATTCAGGTGACACAAATTGGTACCGAGCTGTTGTGCTGGAGGTAACGAGCAAGCATGCACATGTAATTTATGCCGATTATGGAAACATGGAGACAGTCCCGGTTTCCAGTATCCTTCCCATCACCAAAGAACTTCTCCAGCATCCATTCCAGATAGTCAGATGTGCACTGGCAGGTAAGCCTACCACATGAACTTATCTACATGCACATAGCTTTGCCAATGTTAAAGCTCTTATAGGTCAGAGGACAGATTTGGATTTCCAATTTCAATTATGTTGAGTCATAATTGTGAATTGTTTTCCTTTTACAGGCAAAGAGAACTTCCCTGCAGTGTGGCCCACTGAAGTTTTGGAGCTCTTTGGGATTCAGTTGAGCGGGGGTGTCCTGGCATCTCTGCAGGGTTTTGATGGGACCTCCAACCTGCTAACCCTTACCCAGCAGTCTGGTCAGTCTGACAGAGACATTAATTCCATTGTCCTTGGAGCTTTGCAGAAAGGACAGAGCAAGGCTAGCGCAAAACCACCTGCCATTGTTGTTGAGGAAAAAAAGGATGTAGAACAGAGCAAGATGCAAACTGTCAGCTCGATTAAACCCGCAGATCAACCTCAATCTGCAAACGTTGAGAAACCTCACCTGATAGATCAAGCCCCACCTTTAAGTGCCAGCAGCAGGCTTGAGGAACCAGGTGAGGAATTAAACATGTTGTCAAGATGTTATAATGTAGGTATTTATAGGGCTTGTTCAGGAATTTGCCCAGGATCTTTAGCAATGAAACTCCGATGCACAGGTGCTTTTCCACCTGGTGTTTTCAGATGTAACGCAAAGGTGTTATTTAAAACAAGCCTTGTCATCATATCCAAGGAAACAGTTGTCAAAAATTTATGATGTCTGATTTCAGAAAACATGTTCAAGGCAATGACTGCAGTGGAATGCACTGAGCCGCACAATATTACAAGCACAAAAAGTGGCAATGGTGAGTGCTTAATCTTTTATAATTTTCAGTCTCGGAAATGAAAACAATGACATTTACAATCAGTTACACATTCTGAGTGGTTTAGCCTAGTGCATGACTGACATGACTTTTTTTTTTTTTTTTTTTTATCTGCACAAATATATTTATATTTTAAAAATGTATTTTCTCTTCCAGGTCCTCAAACATGCTGCTGTCTTGAACTAAAACAAAAGGTTGGAAAATCTGCAAACACGGCTCGTTGTCGACGTACACTTAATTGTATTAATATTTTAAATGTCTTTCCCTCTTTCAGATTGACCACATCGAGAAATTGATTCTCCTCCTTGTGAAACAAGTTGGTGGAACCAAATAGTAGCTCGAGCTCAAGTTCAAAACAAACGGCCACTGCCAGTTTTCTTTTTTCTTTTTTTTTCTTTTTTCTGTTTGAGTTAATATATTAATAATGTTTAAACCATGTTTGTAGCCTTCAGGTTGGCACTTTAGAAAACAGATTTTATACTTCGAAAGTCAAAGGTGTTTTATTTTACTTACACTGTTGCTGGTTTTTATTACATATAATGTTAATGCTTTTATTTCTTGAGCCAATGGAAGAAAAAAAATATTAACCGTGAATTGTACAACACTGCCATTCAGTTTTCAATTTCTACTTGGTCATTTTTTTTTTGTTTATCAAAGGCCAGTTTTGTTATTGTGACTTGATTAAAAAAAAAGTTATGAAGTTTGAAGTTATTTTTGTCTTTATAGAATATCCAGAATGCTCATTTATGTAGGATTTATTGGTCATGAAAGCCTTAAAAAATGGCAGGATGTAGCAGCGGGGGAAACATTTTTCTAGTTTTTCACAATTTATTGTCATTCACTCACCCACATATAGAAGTCTTTCTTCTGTGAAGCCAATTAGCCACAAAGGGAATACCAGCCTTCACATGAAGAAATATAGTATGAACTTGAGCAAAACCTACTGTTAGGTTTTCCATGGAAAAAACGCTTGCAATCTTCAGTTTGTTAAATGGCTGCAAGAGAAATTGGTGAGACTTTGTATTAACTTTAAAAAAAGCGAGTCAGTTGAATGAAGATAAAGTGGGTACGGAAGTAACAGCAGAGCAGCCTCTCCTGTTCACTACTGAGTCAGCACTGAGACTGACACTTCGGTACCTGCGTGGAGAACGGGACGGTCATTGAGAGGCGAGGTAAGACATTTACTTTTCAGCGTTTAATGTGTCAAACTTGAAATTTATTTGTAGAAAGATTTCTCTGGACTGAAGTTAGTCCATATTTCGAAAGTTACTCGGTGCAACGACACTGTAAGTGACTCCAGAGTCTCGCGCTTGATTGTTGTGCTTAGCTTAATGGATCGAGTCAATGGCTTTAAAGTTTTAAGAAGGTTAGTTTAGGTCCTGAAATTACTATAGCCAAAGGTGTTAGATTAATTTTAACTGGATAACATATGCTACATTGTTTAATCTGAAAAACAAGAGCGAGAGAAAATGCGATAATACAGTAGGATTAATAAACTCTTTAATTGTAAAACTGCTTAAAACCATAGCCAATTTAAACAACCAGAACACAAAACACAAAGAACGTGGATTTTATTAAACTAATATTGACGTAATAGACTGTTGTATATAAATTGCGATTAAGCTATTAAAAGATGGACATTGGCAATACTCAAAATTTCTGCAGGTTTTTTTTTTTATTTTTTATATATAAAAAAAATATTTCTGCAGTATGGCTAGTCTGGCTGCAGACGTGACGTCATGGCACAGGTGAGTCAGAGCGTCCCTTTGGTAATGAATTGTGAACAATTTCTTGTACTGTAGGCCACTAAACTGATTCTAAATGTCTTGAGAAAAGTTTCGTCACCGATAATGTTGGGGGAGGGACTATGCAAATAGATCATCACAAATTAGTTTTAATAAGTGAGCCTTAAATGGGAACTCGGAAGGCGCTAACTAAATGTTGTGTGCTTTCATCCTCAGCTTTTCTTCTCATTTATGGTCACTCCCGTGGTTATAGGAGAGTCTAGTGTTGCTCAGGTCATTTGCTCCCTACTTAGGGATCAAGCAGCTGCACACACCTGTGTCTTGTCAATTAACAGGCATTCCAATTTAAGCATATTTTGGTTTGTTGCACTAGATTATCTAAAATAGTTTTCAATGGATTTCTGGAAGACTTGACTATTTAGTCAATAAGGTTATTAGGTCATTTTAAACTGGGGTCCAATGGCTGTGTGTGGAAAAGTTTATAGAGAAAAAAATGTAAAAGTTACTTTTTTATGGGTACCTTTTATGTTTTAAGAGGATCCATAGCATCCAAAAATCGAAAAGCTCTGAGTTAAGGCATCTCTGCTTAAGAGTGTTTAGTTGATAAAGTAGGACATAATGAAAAGTGAAAGCTTAGAACAGTGAGGAATGTATGAAATTGGGAATAATGGAGAATTAGGAGAGCAAAGCCAGTGCTCTTACTGGGTTGCTCTGGCCCTAGACGACTCCACTTGTTACACTGACTGAGACAAGGTTATCGTATAGCTGATTTGTGAGGTGCTCTAAGAGTCCAGATGATTATCGGCCTCATAGGAAGTTCTTTTAAATAGTACCTGAACAAGTGCTGTCTGCTTCCTGCAGTTCATTCACAGGCAGGAAATGCACATTATCAGGTTCAGATTTTATCAGATTCCCTTCGACAACTCTAGTACAACTTTCTAAACCCTCATAAAGAGTCCTGTGTAGCTGAATTGTCCAAAAGTGGCTCTCTCAGTTAGCTGGATTTGATTCTTTCAGAACGTCAGGTGGCATTCCTAAACGTTCCTCTTTTCAGTGGTGCTCTGTGGGTATCTTTAGAAGTCCAACCGCAAGCGAGTCGATCAAAGAGTGAACTCACGGGTCAGAATTGCCTCAATTCTCACTTCATTTCATTCCAAAGCCACTCTGCCTTTAAAACTGCTCTTAACACCTGGAACCTGACCAATCAGATACAGCTGTGCAGACATAACACACACACACACACACACACACATT
Organism: Enteromius afrohamiltoni; assembly: GCA_034779775.1. Lineage (NCBI taxonomy): Eukaryota > Metazoa > Chordata > Actinopteri > Cypriniformes > Cyprinidae > Enteromius > Enteromius afrohamiltoni. Next base: position 12,340,824 of record JAUYWG010000046.1, on the reverse strand, counting down.
TTGCTTGTCTCTCAAACACATTTAAAGGAAAGATTTCATCGAATGCACGCTTGCATGAGTAGAGTTATATTGTTATCTGCTTTATCAACTACAAAGACTTGAAAAAAACAGGATGTGTGTTAGTAAATGTCATGTCAAAAGTTATGTATGCGTCTATGATTCCTTTGATTTCTGTAAAACTTGTAATCAACAGGTACAAAAGTCTAGGGCTTGATATGATTTTTATTTTAATGTTTTTGAAAGAAGCCTCTTATGCTCACCAAGGCATTATTGCCTATATCAATGTTTATAGGAAGTTATACTGTCATTCCAATCTATTTAATGCAGAAAAAGAAAAACATTGTACTGACTTCAAACTTTTGAACATGTCAACCTGTGGCTAATGCGTAATTCATTTGCAAATAAGTAGTTAATTCTTGGAGTCCAACCATGAGCCAGTTCCCTTTTTTTTTTAAACGGTGTGGTTTTGGATGGTTGTCGGTTTGACTTTAGTTGCAGAGGAGAACAAGTAAGTGTTGAGATTAAATCCAGTGACCCATAGCAGTGAATAATTCTCCTGTCTGGTGCCGCCAGTTGGCATTTGTCAACATGTTTAATTTAATAATAAAGTTTGGCTCTTAAATATGTGAACTTTGACCTTAGCTCTGGGATTGTGGCATAGGAGGATTTTGTGGCAGCA
>JAUYWG010000046.1:12309832-12326319 GCA_034779775.1 Enteromius afrohamiltoni | reverse complement strand
CATGAATTTTGTAAATGCTATTAATGACTTAAATGAGGATTTTTGGTCAGTCTTAAAGGGGTTTATTGCTGATTGTATAGTTTATTCAGCACTGAAAACCTTTCATGAACAAATATTCAGTCTGAGATTTGGACCTGGTTGTCATATTGAAAACTACTTGTTACAGAACGTCTCATGTTAGAGGCTTACATTTTTGAGCATATTTATTTTGTATTAACTACAGTGATGAACTACAGTGTTCGTCTGTTGTCAAGCTATAAATTTATTTCCAGAACCTTGAGCCTAACTCAAATACTTTATAGTGTTGCTTTGGTGCCGCCTGCTGGAGAAAATGCAGGATGCCATGTGCTCAACTGCTGGTTTTGCAAAAATCATGAATTGTTGTCAGTACAAACTTTTATTTGAATAAAAAGTGCATGTTTCAGCTAGCGTACAGTAACAAATCAAAAACACTGAACAGATATGTAATGTATATTCACATCTTGGTTACCAGCATACATGAACCAAGCTACATTGTACCAAATGGCTGATTTACAATTTTTTGAATCTAAATGTTTTAGTCTAAAAATAGTGGTTCTTGAAGCTCGCTTAACTGTTTTTGGTCTCTTCTTAAGCCTGTGAAACATCCATCAAATAATGTGCACACCACTGGCAGAGTTATTTCAGTTATTCCCTTCCCTTCTTCCCTAGAATTAATATTTTTTGTTGTCCAGTGGCGTTATTTGGCAGGGAACAGAAAATATTGTCTTGGATCAGCTGCCTGCATGTACCCAGTACCTCCTCAGCCTCTGAATGCAGAGAAGCAGGGACGAGTGGAAGGTGATGTTTCAGAGGGGCGGAGCCTACAGGTCCTTGGACACACCCTCCCTCTCCCGTCCTGCTTGAAGCATTTGCCTTAGCAGTCCTTTGAGCTTTGGCTAAAAATTCAATTTGTGCTCTTCGTTTCCTTCTACTAGGTTGTGGTTTTCTTCTCCCATTCCTGCACAAAATGACATAAATATGTTGTAAATAAAATTACTGAATACACTTGTGGTGGTACTCATTGTTTATATATATACTATTTTTAAAATGTTTTGGGGAAAGTAAGACTTATGCAAGAATGTATCCATTCTATGGATGCATGAGTGGGTTCTGACCTTGGCCTTTTGCAGAACGTTTCCTTTGCTGGATGCCATGACGGACAGAGGTCTGTTCTTCAGCGATGTGGCGGAGTTGACAGGTGAATCTCCATTATTGGTGGTGTTTGTGGGTATATTTGGAGCAGAGCTGGATACAGGTGCCACCTTGGGCTAAAATAAACAACAATAAAAGAAGTTGGACTTCTATAACCGAATACACACCACTAGGTACTTCAGCTACTTTTTTTATTGCATTCAAAAAATATTAATTCTAGCCTAGATTTTTTTTTGTCGTTTCTAGCCAAAATATCTAGAAACTCCTAAATAAAGAAGGATTTTCGAGACGAGAAAAAAAAATGTTTTATGAAAAAGTCATAAGCTAAATACTTTTTTTTTCTGTTTGAAATAAGTTTATTTTGCCTGTTCTAAGCAAAAAGTCTCCTAATTTTGAATTCTTTTCCTGAAAACAAGATCATATATTGTCTAAAAAAACATTCTTGATTTAAGAGATGTAGATATTTTGGCTAAAAAAAATCGAGACTAGAAAGGCATTTTTGGCAGTGTGCCTGTTTGTTTTTGAAACATGTATCTTTATATTCACCACGGCTGTCTTTATTTGATTAAAAACACAACACAGTGAAAACAGTAACACAGTAACTGTTCTATATTTGAAAATCTATAAAATTCTGATTTGCTGTCATCATACTAACCGTTGAAGTCTCCAGTAGACTGCTATCTACCGTGGTGCCCAGTGTAAAGGGTCCAGCTTCCACTTTTCTTAAATTCTCCTTCACCTCCATCAGGCTAAGCTCCACCTCTACTCGCCGACGCTCCGCCTCACGACACGTCTCCTCCATCTGCTTCAGACGAGCCTCCAAAGAGGCCTGCTGAATGGGATCTAAATGAACCATAATCAAAAGCATTTATTAGTAGCATTTAACATTGTGGTGTAATGGTATGTCAGAACTGTCCAAAACAATGGCAAATTTTGAAAAGGCAAAGCTGAAACACCATCAAAACTACTGCTTTTAACACATGGACATTTCCAATCATGACCGATAGGTGGCGCTGCAGTACCTTGGCAGGAGCTCAGCTCCTCTTTCACCTCTCGTCTGTCTTTCCTCAGTGTGGCCAGAGTATTTTTAACCTCCTCCCTCTCTCGCTCCAGCCGGTCTCTCTCGTCGGTGTAACGCCGCACGTCGGCTTCCGTCCTGTTCTTCCCTAATTTCACCTCAACCGACCCTGAGCCTGCTAAACAGGAGGGAAGGTATAGGAGCTTTGAGTCACATATTGAAGGTATGCTCACTTGAGTGCATGGCTGGGAAAAGCACAGCAGGGTAAATAAATAAAAGTTTTGTTGGTTTGTTTTACAAGTGACGACCCTCACCTGCCGGAGAGAACTTGAGTTTTTCAAGAAATCTGTCTGTGCTGGCGGCTCTTCCTCTGGACGTGGGAGGACTCTGGGGCGTATGTGCAGATGTATAGGGAAGGGTTTGGGTTTGGGATGGCATGGAAGTGGGAGAGGTCCTCTTTTGGCCTTCTTGACTGAGAAAACTGATTTTTTGTGTCTGGACGTGCAGATTGGGCGCTGGAGAGGGGTCTATGTCCACTCTAGGAGCAACAGGTGGAGGGTCGGGGTTCTCTGTGATGCTTGGTAATGAGGTCTCGTTTGTTTCATTCTGTTTTAGACAAGAATTGTACAGAAGGTTTTAAACATTTGTATATTTACCCTGCTGTTACATTATTTTATAAGCTGAGTTTTCAGCATCATTACTCCAGTCTTCAGTGTCACATGATCATTCAGAAATGATTCTAATACGCTGAAAATTGAATTCAAAATAAAAAGCTACTATTTATTTAAAAGAAATTCAGCAAGTATGTGTTAAATGATTAAATAAGTCTACTTTGAATAAATGCTGTTCTTTTGGACTTTTTAATCAGCAAAGAATCAAAGAAAAAAGTATCAAGGTTACAAAAAAAAAAATTAAGTAATTTTAATAAGTAAAATCATTAAGTAGCACAACAGTTTCAACACTGACAATATTAGAATGATTTCTGGAGAATCATGTGACCCTGAATACTGGAGAAATAGCTGATGAAAATTGGGTGCTGTGTCACAAAAATTACATTTTAAACTATATTAAAACAGAAAAACTATATTTCACAATATAACTGTTTTTCTGTATTTTTAATGGTAATCTACATGTTTTTTATATATTGTTATTAATAAGTACATTTCTGTATTTTGGCACTAACACCAAGGTAAGGTGAATTTAATTACCAGTCAATGCACAGACTGCAAATCCAGCAAAAAAATCAAAAGTCAATTTAAAGAAATGAAACATGCACATCAAAAAAGTTTAGCTCTAATAACATGCATTTTCCATTTTATGTTAACCTCTTTAGGGTGTAGTTGATCATCCTGGGGAGCAGCTGAGGGACTGAGCTCTGTCTGTGTGGTGTTGGACGCCTGAGGTGACACTCTGCCTGAGCTCGTGTGCAGGAAGGAGCGAACAGGGATCAGATCCAGATACACTCTGTCCTTCCAGTTCTCCTCGCTGCTGGCTGTTCCCTCCTCGCTGCCATTCTGAACCTCTTGAACCTCCTACAGCCAGAGAAAGCAACAGTATTAGAGAAACATTATTGAAGTTGGACGGCCTGCAGGGTTACCAAAACACAACACTGTCACAGCAGTGATTTCCTGTCACTCTTATTATTTTTGGTGGAATGCTTAGTGAATCTTCCACTATCCTGAGTCTATGACTCAAAATAAACACAGCTGCACACAAAAAGCATGGCAAGGGTGTCTCACTCACCTCCTGTTCGTTCTCTGCGGATGGGACATCATCGTATATGTCATCACAGGTATGAGGGTCTGACGGAGGGCTGTCTGTGTATGTGTTGGGCTCTGAGTACCTCCTCTGCATTAGACTAACAAATACAAACAAATCAGGCTCCAAAATCTCAATAAAGCAAACAAATGTCTCATATGACTAAAAATATAATTCAGAAGTAATTTAGGCCCCATTCATAGTATATTTGTGTTGCTTTTCTTTCATTTTGTCTGTATATAGTCTCAGCCCAAAGGCTATTGTTCATTTTTTTCCTTTTGTACACCATGGAAGAAACCAATGCAGATTTGTGACAACATTAGGGTTAGTAAATGATGACAAAATAACAACTGATGTACATGAAGTAACTTACTACATGGATGTCCTGGCAGCGTTGACAATACTGGATATTCTCTCAGAGTTTACATAGTCGTAGGTGAGATCTTCTGGGTCTGTTTTGGTGCCTGTCTGTGACAGTATGAGCCCTAGCCAGTGGCCCATATCAGCAGAGGACTTAGCCTGAGAGGAAAGAATATTTTATCATCTATGTCCCATAAGATATTCATATACCTTAGGTGCAGCTAGGCCTGGAAAAAATATCTGCCAAAAAGAAAAAAAGGTTAGTTTGCCACTGACTTCATTCTGGCCTGAAGATGGCAGTCATGTTGAAGTTTATATTGAATCCTCACTATCCCATGAAGTCAATTTTGGGAAGTTACCATTTTGTCCCCTCAGACTTTGTTTACTGAAAACTGAAAACTGATGATAAACAACTCAAGAATGTGGGCAGGAAAGTTTATAAGCTTTACTGTAATTCAAAATTGATACACATACACACTAGCAATCAAAAGGTCTCTAATTTGTTTTGAAAGAAGTTTATACTTTTAATCAACAAGGATGCATTTAATTTGCATAAACGTGCCAGAAAATATTTTTTTACACAATAATGTCTGTTTCAGATAAATATTCTATTTAATAAAATAATATATTTAAAAAATCCTGAGAAAATTCAGTCTCTGCACAAACATTACGCTACACAAATGTTTTCAACATACTATAGATAATATATAAGCACCAAAACAGCATATTAAAATGTTTAATGATTAAAGACATGCTGTTAACTGATTGTATTATGATTTATTATGGTAATATTGAATAAAGATGTCAAAGTTGAATGATAAATGAGCAGTAATGGCTGCTGTAAATTCAGCTTTACTATCACAGGAATGGTCAAATAAATGCAGCTTGATGAACACTAAACATCACAGACTCTACTGAATCCAAACGTTGGAACAGTAGTGTACTGTATGTATCCTGGACCTGTCCATTAATTGTTTAGCACAGAAAAATTAGCTGTGAATCACACAAAGCTGTATTCACAAGAACTGAAAGAAGAATGGGGGGTGGGGGGGTGTTCTCCAAAATCTCTGATGCCCAAATACAAGAGTACAAGTAATACTTGGAAATACAATAATACAAGTAAAACTTGGAAAACCAGAGGCTCATCATTAATAGTGGATGGACATAAGTTTGCAAAATCTAAACACATTTCCACTCACGTTTTCAGTGTTTTCATTAAGACTGTTCATGATTGCTGTTCTATATTCTGATAAGTTTTTCCTGTGCTTAGCTTTATTATTTCCCATATATCTCTTTCAGATCTCTAAAATACACATAGAAACCAAATGAGCTGTGGCTGAATGTTTTACAGACCAAAGAGTGGATGGAATAAGCTCATGCATCTTGTTATACAGGACTAGTTGGTGATGAACTTCACCTCTCTCTACTCACTTCTAAGGTTGCGAGCTCCTCTCCATCCATTTGGATGCGGAATGAATAAAGGTGCTCTGGACTGGGGTCTGGAAGAACCATGCACCCCTCCAGAGCCACTGGCTGCTGGGACACTTTGCTCTTGTTTTTGTCGTTGTAGATCCAAAGCTGCCTGTCCCTCACTGAGCACCACCTGCTCCTCCACTGGGTGTTCAACAGGATGTTAAGGTAGCCTGGAACAAAGAGAAGGTGATGAAAATGCTAGATTTTGTGGAGGTCAACTACTAATACTGATGATTGGTTACCTGACGTATCCACACTCTTCTCCGGACTTTCCAAAGAGGAAATCTTCTTTTTTCCAATGTTCATAAGGTTACTAAATTTGCCATATTTCTTCTTAACTAAAGTTTAAAAGACATATTAAAGGTATTATTTAATGAGAATTACAGTACTACAACAAGTACAGTAATATTGTGAAATATTAAAACAATTTACAAATAAATTTAAAATGTAATTTATTGCAGTGATGGCAAAGCTGAATTTTCAGCAGCCCTTACTCCAGTTTTCAGTGTCACATGATCTTTCAGCATATCTTTGCAAATGCTGATTTGTTATCAATGTGGAAAACAGTTGTGCTGCTTAATATTTTTGTGTTTTCTTGGAATGTTTGCTAAATACAAAATTCATAAGAACAGCATTTATTTAATACAGAAATCTTTTATAACATATATACATTTTTATACACGTCTTCAATGTCACTTTTGAAAAATATCTCCGCTAAATAAAAGATTAAAAATTACTTAAAAAGATAATACTTGTATATGATGCATTTATACACACAATAATCAACTCTGTTGTGGTGTCATGACTAGTTGATTGTTTCATTCCTAATCATCATGATGCATTTGTATTGTAATATTCATATATTTCCATTGAAAATAAAGGGTATATGTACATTATATAATAATATTGTATAAGTCTGCAAGTCTGCAACTAACAGCTGATTGGTTCATGGTTAAGCAACATTCTGAGGTGACAAGCATCTTTTAGTTTAGACAACTTCAAGTCACTTCCAGTGTAGTCAAGCAAACAAGACACTTAAGAATAGCTGCAATGGTCCACTCTCACCATCTTTGTTCTCCAGGTTTTCTGCATGACTGTCTGTGCTGCTTCCACTCTCAGATGCCACCGAATATCTCTCACTTTGCTCACCCTACAGAAAGAGCGAGACTACTAATATCCACCCAAAATTGGAGTTTCATACATAAATCAATCAAAGAATAAACCCCAATCTATCATACCTTAGTGCAGATGAGTGTAGGAGAATCTGTTACATCAGGAGATCCTGCGGTATTCTTCGGACTGATTTCTTGAATAACCTTGAATAAAGACGAAAGGCTATAAACAATGCATGCACAAATAGAACAATGATTGTTCATCTACTGTATATGTGCCAGACACCATTGTCACTCACCTTTAGCCATTGTTCAGCCTGTTCTTTGCTCTGCAGTCCTAGGACGATGGCTTCTCCACCCAGTGGGGTTATTTTTAGCTTGTGTTCTTTCCTTTTAGTTTGTTTCTCTTTGTAGACAACACTGCAGCCCAGCAGACTGATGTCCAGCAGTGGAGTCTGATCCTTTGAGCTTTTGTAGCACTGAAAACAGTAGCATTAAAAAAAAATCAGACACTGACTATTGTAATTAAATATAATTCCTAATGAAGCTTTATTAAAAATGTGATAGTAAATGTCAAAGAATTATAAATTGTAGCAAATATGAGATCACGATTCTAGCAAGGCCAGGCTTCATGGGTGAGATTCGCAATGTATAGCTTCAATGCAGTTTGTGTAAGCATCTGGCATATGCATACATGTAAATGTTAGATGCAAAACAAAGCATCCCATTTTCTTCTGTAATGAGAAACTTTTGAGGATGTTTATGGGTTGAACTTGATTTCTTTTCTACTAAAAATTAAATAATTCGTGAGAAGTTCCATAAGAGGTGGATGAAAGTAATGTCTTGGTAACATCATCTAAATAAAGTCAATTTTGGGGCGGCTCAAGTTATTACACTTTGAAGATATTAAGAAGATTATAAAAAGACTAAGCTTTATTCTTCATAGTTATGTGCAACAATAAATCATGCACAGGTAGGCCAGCAGTGTGGATCAATAAAGTAAATATGGTCATTATTTATTTATGCTGATTGAATTTTCTGTTTGAAGGACATATTAAAATTAAAAGCAAAGATTCAAGTTAATAATCACTACTAGTGTTAGTAACACATGTAAACATTCATATCATAGATTAGCTATGTGTGGGAAATGGGTGTCACTGACATAAGCAATGATGTCACATACCAAGAGACGATGTTCGCGAATGACACACAGCTGTTTGGCCCATTGGCCAAGCCACTTCTTCCTCCAGAGGAAGGCACAGATGCGTGCATCTTTCATTAACTCGATGGAGGCCTCGGGTGACGGCCACTGGTGCTGCGCTGTGGACTTACCCTTCGTCACTTCTTCCTCATCATAGGACTCATACGAACTGCTCACTAGTTCTGTATCTTCTGCAAATGTGAAATGTGAGAAATATATGAATCAATAAGCAAAGGAGAGGCTGGTATTGTCTATTTTTTCAATGCCAATGCACTGAGATAAAAGAAAATAAAAATTCTCTAAATAGCAAACCATTCCCTACAAATTCTGGAAATAGTGTGAGAGAATAGTATTAGTAACTCAAAAATTAGTTTTTTTATTCCTGTGTGGAAACAAAAGGAACGAGGTGAGGATTAGTAAACTAGGACATGATGGGGGAGTGATTGTTTTTAAATGCTTTGTCTAGATAAAGGGATTTCGGAGAGCTTTTGGGCCACAGAGAAGTGAGAAGACATCATGACTATGGCAGGTATGCTCTTAAGCAAGCAAGCACATGCAAAGTCAGCAATCTTAAGCCTGGATGTATTAAACAATAAGGTTTTCTCAGAGCCATGCACCTCACTGCAGCCTAAAAAGTTTGTGCTTTTTGACTGTTTTCTCTCTGGATGTACACTGAGAGAAACAGAGATAGATACCCTGAGTGATCACAGCATAGACCACAATTTTTTTTGAAGCTTCTATGTGCTTCCTGACCCCTGAGATGATGGCAAAGCACCCAAAATCTACAGAAACACCAGAGGACAATAAAAGGGGAAATGCAAAAAGAGAGGAAGAGAAAAAAGATCAGGTGAGAAGCTGTATATAGTGAAACCTTATGTGGCTTACATGTCACATGAAAAAAACAGGAAGAGTAATTAAGTGTGCCTGATGCATGAGAAATGTTTATTAGTATTGCATTAACCCACTACTGATATTTTAGGGCTGCACTAAATATTTGTGTCTTGTGGTTTTTATGCAGCATCACCACTTTTGTATATACACGTATTATTTTAGGGGTTTCAACACTGTCAAAACGTATCCAACTAGAAGTTCGCTTCACTCATCCTTAACCATGAGGTTTAGCTTGATTTCTGCTGCCGAAACATCAGACTTTGGCCACGCACAGCCCTTATGTGTTGATACTACACAGCACAGCTGCATGCTAATGGCTCTGTATCCTTTGACCAAGGAGAGACGTCATCTGCAGAAGAATATTGTAAATGATTGTCCCCTCGCTGGGCTGAACTCTGCAACCCCAGCCAAATGCCCCATCACTGTTGGCCCCACTTCCTGGGCTCACGGTCAATCTTCCGTCACTGTGTGTCCAGAGCCAAAGAACCGGTTACCATTGAACAAAGACCATCAGTGTTTTCTGTGCTCCCTGCCCGCAGGCTTCTCTGTATCACAGTAAAGCTGTAGACTACAGTGGGATGGAGCTAAAACAGAGCACTCAATGACCACAGGTTCCCTCTCGTAAGACAAAAGTGAGAAGTGCAATGTTGAGGAAAATAAGAAGCCACAAATCACTAACCTAATCTTTGGAAATATCCTTTTTAGCCAGGTTATAAATGGTTTGACATAAACGTCAAAGTAAAGAATAAACCATAGAGATCATTTGTATTTAGGCCAACTTTGAAACCAATTTAAGACGTACCATTGATGCTAATAGGATCATAGGGTTGAGGGTCTTCATAGTAACTTTCAGTCTCTATACACGCAGGAGCAGGAGCTGGTGGCAGAGGAAATGGCTCCCTTCCAAAGTTGCACTGAGATAAAAAGAATGAGAAAAAAGAAAGATCATATCATTATGTTAAGATACTGATTAGTTCATTGAATTATAATGCCACGTTTATGTTTTTCCTACTAAAAATGTTATGCTGGATGCTGAAGTCCTGAATATGAGTTTGCAATCAAATGGATTGAAAGTTTGATTAAATAAATATATATATATATATATATATATATATATATATATGTATTATTAAATTATTAATTTTATATGAATGCCTGCACATGATAAAATAGTGCACATTATAAACAAAACCATACTAGTCAACTAGCTTTAGTACCAAAGTTTTGCTGATTGACTGACTACCAATAAACCATCATAAACCAGCCTGATCCAGAATGGAAATCTGGAGAACAGAGTGTATCCAAGCTGAACATCTCTAACACACTCCCACGCAATGAATCAAATAAAGGGACTCTCAAGAGATGAGCTTAACTAGTTGTTTCTGCACATGTCTTTCATGTGGACTTTTCTTTCTGACCGAAGGGGGATTCTTCCTCAAAACTGATCTCTCTCTGACCTCAGCCCAGCTCAGCTAGAAAAGGAATTCCACACGTGTTTGCCTGCAGGAGTAATGGTTTTAAAAGGGTGTGGAGCTAGCGATGAGGTTTCCCAAATCAGCGGGTTCATAACATTACTAAATTACCCACTGATACCCACAATGCAATGACAGCCCCTGGGCAAACTGAACACTGATCGTCTCCTCATGACACACAAAACACTAATACACACACACAGGGCTGATTAGGGCTAGCGGTAGCTTATGAACCATAAAGTTGAATGATGACAAGAGGTTACAGACAGACGGCTGGGAAAATCTCTTCTTGCTTGCAATCCACATTATACTAAGTGGCTGGATTGAAACCTCCTGTTTGACATGATGTGCTTGTGCTTCTCGAAAGCAGAAGTGAGACGAAAAGGCAGGCTAAGTGATGGCAAGGCATGTATATAAACAACTGGATCTCAAGGACACAGGAAGTTTAATGTAAAGGCTTGCTAGAGGATCCGCTTCAATAAGTGATGCAGAACTAAGAGTCAAAGAGTTATCTCAAATGTAAAAGGACCAACAAAATATTTTAGGGTTTTGGTGGGGAAATAAGAGCAGTCCAAAAGAGAAGGATCATGTTGATTGAATTGTGTAAAAAATATTCAACCCCAACTCACAACCTCCACATTTTTCACTTCATCCCGCCCTCGCTCTACTGACACTCAACATAAAATCTCTCAAACAGAAAACAGTGTGCTGAGTCCTCAGGCATCTGACAATGATTAAAAAGAAAGTGAAGGCATTTCAGGGTAGGCTACAACTCTCTATTGCTTCTTCTCTGGCCACTGCTGAAGGTCAAGACCATGTCCACATCCCAGAACCAACGTGACAACATTGGGATCTGTTTATATGCTGTTAACTGGATGTAAAAATCACTGTGGGTAAAAGACAAATCCTAAAATCTACGTTGAGACTGAACTCCACCCAGGGCTTGTTTTCATAATCTGCAAATCTACAAATCACACCATCTTCTCCTTAAAAAGAAAAAAAAAGAGTAAGAAAAAAATTAGTCTATATAGGAAACGTTCAAGAGTAAGACTTAAATAATCATAAAGCACCAGTCTTTGGGACAAAAAGCAAAAAATGCAAATGGGCAAGGGACCAAAAGAACACCCAGAACATGGAAAATCCCCCCGTTCCCATGCCAAAAATCTAGTGAAGAAAAAAATGTAACTCACCAGGGCCAAAACACTTCTGAGGTAGAGAGGGTACTGAAGGAAAATAATCTTTTTAGTCTTATTAAAAACAGGAGTGGCTTTCTGAACTACTGTCATCACTTCATTTATGGCTTTCTGTCTTTATTAAAATCATTATAAGTCAACCATGGGGAAAATTACTTAATGCAATTGTTTAATCAAATCAACTTAATTTAAACTCTATTAATTCAAAATTACATTGGGACTTTTTTGTAGCATTAGTGCTGATCATTTAGCACTACTATTTTGAAGTCTGTGGCCAACATGCTATTTTAGTGTGTTGCTATTTTCAGTCCAGCAAGTAGCTGTGAGTCTGCATCGTGTGCACACTTCTGTTTACAAGTCAAACCCAAACAGAAACACTGACTTGAGGTCTAACTTTATGCTTCATTTAAAGTAATCTGGTAAGAACAGGCAGGAGAGAGGTGTTATGGGGCCCCCTTGCAGTTTGGGTCAAAGCAGGGATGCAAGTGAAGAACAAGTCGAAGAGTCCTCTGGAATTCTGAGAGTACGGGTTGAAGAGAGCGTTTTCACCATAGACAGGGCCGTCCTGGGGCAGAACTGTGAGTATTTCCGTGCTCTCTTCCGCTCTGGGATGAAGGACAGTCAGCTAAACGAGTTCCACCTGCAGGGAGGCTTGAAAGCCAGGGGTTTCCTCATCGCCATGGCAGTTTCCAGAGGTGAGTGCCCTGCTATAAGAGACCCAGACGAGATTGTGGAGGCTGCCGAGTGTGCGGCCTTCCTCCAAATCGACGTTCTGGTCCAGCACTTGATAGACATTCTTGATACTGATAACTGCATTCTTCTGTACCACACGGCAGCGGTGTACGGCTTGTGGAGGTTGTTTCAGAGCGCTGCAGTGTTTATTCGTGATGCATATAGTGATGTTCAAGATGCTATCGAGGCACTTCCAGATGAGCTGATCTGCTACATTGAGTCGCTTTCACCAACATCTTTCGTCGCTCTAGGAACTCATTCGCCATCTATGAAGATCCTGCAGGACTGCTACAGGACGGTGTTTTATCTCGATGAGAATCTAGGAGCTTGGAAATATCTTACTGATCTACCGACAGACGCCAGCACCTCTATGGCCGGGGTGGCCGTTGTGGAGAACCGATTGTATATCGTTGGAGGAGTGCGAGGAGTTAGCAAGGAAACTGTTGACTTGAGCTTCTGTTATGACACAGATTCCAACACTTGGAATGTGTTTGATGGTCCTCAGCAGTCTAGGTATAACTTTATCCTGTTGGGTCACAACGGATATTTGTACGCAATCGGCGGTGAATTTGACAAAAGGATCATGTCCTCGGTAGAAGCCTGTGATGTTTCTACAGGCTCGTGGACATTTTGCAAGCACGCGCCTCGTTCGGTGGCTGGGGCGGCTAGTGCGGTTGCCAGGCGTAGGATATTTGTGTGTTTCTGGAAGCCACCGGATACTACAGATATTTATGAATATGCACCTAAAAATGACAAATGGACACTGGTCACCACTATGGTCAAGCCTCAGAGTTACGGACACTGCATGGTGGCTCACGGCGACAACCTGTATGTCATGAGGAACGGCCCCTGTGATGACTTCCTACGCTGCCTCATGGACTGCTACAATATCAGTACGGGTCAATGGACGGCCATGCCAGGGCACTACGTCAATAGCAGGGGCGCCCTCTTCACGGCTATGGTCAGGGGGAACTCTGCCTTCACCGTCAACCGTAATTTGACCCTGGAATATGTAATTTGCGGTGACAACTGGAAGCCTCGTAGACAGATGACGGGTTTTCCAAAAAGTGGCTCACTTTGGACTTGCTTACTCAGACTGCCTAAGAGCACAGATGCACAGCAGAAATGTGTTGCAGAGAAAGCCATGGAGATGGACGCCAATGTGGAAAGTTTGGAAGAAGATTCAGTAGAGGCTAATTATCCACCTTAGGGATTGCAGATCAATCTGTTTTTTTTTGTTTTTTTTGCAATTTAAGGGTGACTCCACAACAAAATGAACATTTTGTCATTAATTAAAGCGATGAGAATATATTTTGTATGCAAAGAAAATAAAATCAACATTTGGTCTCCTCTACCACATTGCCATTTTGGAAAGTATCCACTGGATGAAAACTGCATACACTCTTCTGTTTCAGCCATTTTTGTTCAAATCTAATAAATACACATAGAAAATGTGTCCTTGTGTTGCGACTGACACAGAAATCAGTCATACATTATTTGCTTGGCAGCTTTTTTACTGGGACAGTCAAAAGCCTTCTGGTTTTCATCTAAAATATCCTAAATTGTGTTCCAAAGAAAAACTTTTACGCTTTTACGGGTTTGGGACGACACGGGGTAAGTGATTAATGACAAAATGTACATTTTGGAGCGGCGTAACCTTTTAAAGAAACAGTATTACAAAGAGTTTTAAACCTGCATGGCTTTCTTTCATGCTGAGCTCAAAAGATATAAAAAATACACTGTTTTCTACATTCTTCATATCCCCCTTTGTTTAAAAACTGAAAATCATACAGGTTTAGAACAATAATAGACTGTCCCTTGAAGAATTTTCAATGAATTAATGGCATATAATAGACATGCAATAAATAAATAGGTGTGAACAAGTTTAACGTTTCTTGTTCCCACACATATGCACACGCACACGTGTCCATGCTCTAACTGCGGTTCTCTAGCCTCTATAAACAGCTCCCCGATCGCTTGTGCAGCTGCTGTTAATCAGCCCCAGCACCCTGCAGATGGGTCTGAAGTTCAAAGACTTCTCACTGGAGAGCTCTAATGCTCTCCATCCTCCTGTCTGTCTGTATGTCTGACCGACTGCACACTCCCACAGCAGATACAGGAGCTACAAAGTATTTCAACAAAGAGCCTCAACGCTTTTTGCTTGTATTTCTATAATTTTAAAATGTGGGTTATCTTTTAGGACAATTGCTGTTTCTAATCAAGACAGGCCTCATTATCGACCTGCAGGACTAGTTATTTGGCTTCTTTGTGGCTTATAAACAAACACACACAGCCATTTTTTGAACGTGGGAAAGAGATACATAACAAATGTGTGGTTAAAATGAAAGTAAACAGCCGATAATAAATGACAGCAGGACCACAGTGTCTTGCATTGTTGATTGAAGAGTGAGATTATTTAGATTGAAAGGCCGATATAGCTAAATAAAAATGTATACATAGTTATTCATGATTATATTCATCAAAATATGTTTATACTCTGTTAGGGCTTCTTTTAACCAAGCTGCGATTAAATAGAATCAAATTATGTAAAGATTATGTACAATAAAGTACAAATCTCGTAAAAAAAAAATAATAAAATAAATAATAATAATAATAAAAAACGTTTAAAATGTAAATGGCAAGTAATTCACATAGTGGGTTAGGATTAATAATAATAACAAAAATAATGCTTGTAATAATACTAATAATTGTAATATTTTAAATTATGCTTTACATGAATCAATGAAAAAATACGAAACAACATATATTAAACATAAATATTTTAATACATGAAAAATTGCAACTTCTTGAAAATTGAAAAAGTGTGTTAAATATAACACATTGAAAAGTGTGTTAAAATAACTGTGATATGCACAAAAAATCATTGCAAATATAGCGTGACTATTCAGTAATTACTGTACTGCCAAAACATAATAGCAGATTATATATAACGTTGCATTTGTGTTGAGGAAAGTTACTTTTAAAAGTATTGCACTACAGTATTGCGTAACCTCATTAAATGTAACCAAATGTGTAACATAGCTACTTTTTTATGGAAAGTAACTTGGTAGGTTGCTTTTTTGTGTTACTTTTGTCACCTGGGCTGAAAGAAGAAAAGAACAGAAAGAAGTGTTTTTATTTTTGACAACTGTAAGGGCCCTCTCATTAGGAGAACCCTCTGCATTACCCAACCCTGCTTTCATACTAGAAATTCATACTAGAAAACAAACTCAGTATGAAAAGAATCTGTTTTCAGTCATCTTTTTGTCATTCTGTAAATAATATTTAAATGAAGTTGAAACGAGACTTACTTGTCTGGGAGGTGGAGGCTCTGGAGGGTTCTTCACAGGGATGTGTCTACCTGGTTCTCCATTGGCTTCTGGCCTGTAGTCTGAGGAGCATATTGATTTCCACACAGAACCAAAGTAGCTGTTAATAAATAGACTGAAGCCTTCTCAAAGCATTCATGACGTGCAGCAATAAGAAACACTGAACAACTGTGCTTGCAAGCACAAGCAAGTAAACATATTCATTCTGCTGTTCATCTACCACTGTTTGCATAAGCTGGCATCTCAGTTGTGGTAACACTGCATAGCCTGTGGCTGTCTCTTAGAGCTGATGGCCATATTCAGTGGCTTCCCATCAGACATTCCTTCGACTTCCTTTCCAAACGGTAACATCTGGGTTGCCGTAGGAACGCAAGGCGAATACTAAACCCGCACAGCAAGGGCTAAGAGTCACCAAAGAATCAAGACACCATGAAGTGCTGCTTCTTACTGAAATTCGATTTATCCACACCACTTAAAGCAACAGCCAGAATGATTGGGAAACTAGTATTTTCAACAGCTAAAAATGGTTTGAAGTGAGTTATTTCTATCTTTGGCTGTGTTTGGAGGAAATACTGTCCATGTCCAATGAAACATGTCCATTCATTTTGCCATTACCGGAATAATTCAATGAGACTTTTGTTTGCACAAGCATTTTTACACAAGTGCCTAAAACCTTTAACAGTTCTGGTGCTTTGCAGGTAGGTTTCTTGAAGCATCTTCGAGACGTTGCCACATTTCCTCTGGATTTAGTCTGCCTCAGTTTGTTCTGTTTCTT
>JAUYWG010000046.1:12270310-12300137 GCA_034779775.1 Enteromius afrohamiltoni | reverse complement strand
CCCATCACTATCCGAAATGCCAACTCCCTTACAACCTTCAAACGACTGCTGAAAACCCATCTCTTTCAACACTACTTAACATCATAAAAAAAAAAAGAAAAAAAAAATTCTTAACCCTACTCTTTCTTTCCCTTTCTAGCCTGCACTTATTTGAACATATTATTATGAACACTTCCCAAGTTGTTTTTAGCCTCTTTTAGGACTAATTGCTTGCTGTTTTCCCCACCTGTAAGTCGCTTTGGATAAAAGCGTCTGCTAAATGAATAAAAGTAAATGTAAAAAAACATCAAGCTCCTTTAAATGCAACCAGAAATAAAGAGGTAATTATTCACTGGTTTCATCACGTTCAATGAGACGGCGTAATAGTCCTCTCAATCCCAACACAACCACAAAGAATCTTTACTCACACAAATATACATGTGCACACCCAAATGCCATTACTCAGTAAAATTGCATCAATTACATGTAATTTTGTACTACATAAATTAAAACATAATGTGTCATGTTCCAGCGTAATGCTGATCACACCCATGCACTTTAACATCCATCTATTAGTTAAAATGTTACTACATATGGCCTAATACTGTATATGTCTCAGCCCAGGAATGCTGCATTATTGTCTGGCCCACTGGCTCCACTTTATGCCTTTCAGTTTATTTAGATTGAGCAATCAGGAGCACTGGCAACAGAAAATCAGATTGCTCAGAAAAACTGAAATTCAAATTCCATTTCCTACAATTACTCCTTATCAAACAGAGCCAAAATGTTTTCTTTTGTCTGGACCATTTATAATCACAAGTTCAGAGCGAGAACGAGTTATGGAGGAGGTCTGCAGGGACCAATAGCCAAATACATCCCTATTGTACTATAATGCACAAAGAGCAGCGTCTTTAAACGATCAGCCAAAATACACAAGAGAACCACACAACCTCCTGGATGAAAAGACTGCTAGCATGGATAATCATGTCTCTAAGTTTATGAGATTATATTAAATATACTAAAGCATAATTCAGCCACACTAAATTGAGTCAGGCTAATAGTCATTTTGATGAGGATATGAACCGGATGATTTATCTAGTCTTTGCTTTTGAAGCACACTGAACATGAGTCACAGAATCTTTACAAGTAAAAAAAAGCAGTGAAAGCTACATAAAAACATGTGGGTGCAGCTATGCACCACATCATCATTTCTTCTGAAAACACTGCAACACCTTTAAACATGACTAAACTGCCCTGGGCATTAAATCTCATCTCATGGAGTCAACACTATAGAGAGATTTGCTGTGTCATCTAATGCCTACACCCTGAGTACACCACATCAAAAAACCCTAAAACTATTTAAAATCACTGGCTTTATTGAAGTAAATCTGAAAACCTGATCAAATATATCTGTAAAATTAAATGAAATATACAAGCTAAATAATAATTAAAATTAAAAATAAATTAAATCGTTTTATTTTTTTTTAAATGATGATTTAATTAATAAATTAACTACAACTTTTCATTAAATGAAAAAAAAATATTCAATTATATTGCATTTTTTAAAATGAAACAAAAAACTTAAAAATGACCAAAGAACAATTTTTTGACACTGTAACAGTATATGAATAATATTAAAATAGTTCAGTAGCGGTGTAGCCAAATTATGCCTTGTCAGTGTGGCAAAAAGGGAATTTGTTTTAGAGGTGAAAGAAGTTAGTACACTCTGATCAAAGATCAAAAGACAAAGATCTTGGTAAAAATGTGCATGAATAAAACATGTGCAATAAGAGCAGAAATGAAAAAAGAAGTATTTCTTGTTGACTTTAACAATCTGTTGTTGCATTTTAATTAATAATAATAAAACAAAAAATTACACCAAGTCGTTCCTATTTCTCTTTTCTAACTGTCTACAGACACAAAAGACACTGATTTAAGCTCACAAAAACTCCCCTAGTCTGCTGCTTTCTCACACATATATCTGCTGTGCTGCTTATGGCTTTTGGCTGTGACTGTAGTTGGACTGTAGAAGTATATCCCTTGACTACGGTTTTTTGTTTACAATGTTCCTCTTCAACACAGGCATGAATTCGTTAGCGGCTCCCTTCAGACTTACAGAGATACAGTATCTTCTCTTTGACTGACATTTGCTGCACAGATGATAATAATTAATAACTGTTCTGAAGCGTCAGTGACAGTTTTGCATGCAGCGCTATTTAATTTGAATTAGGCCTGAGTTCATTCGTGTGAACGGGTCCCTGTCTACAGCGAGCCTCAAGAACAACACCCTCTTACAAAAATAATTGAAATAAATATATATATACAGAGTGCATCTTACTCAACTTTTTTATCTACGCTTGTGTGCTTACGTTTCTTTAATATTTACACAGGAACACTGATATTGTGAAAAAATGTTTTGTAAAATGTCAAAGATTAACTTCATTTACATGCATGAACGTTGACCAAGTTTTAAAGTTGTCCGGAAAATGGTTCAGTAACAAATCCAGTGATAACCTATCGTTTTTAGTGCAATTTCATCTGGAATGAGTCACTTTAAAGCCCTGAAATGATTCATTTTTCCTTCCAGTGTTGAAATGTTTCCAATTAAAACGAGACATTATGGTGCTATTTTTTTTAATAGCCAAAAGTCTTGAGGCCTGATTTGCTACTTGCTATTGGCAAATGTTTCGCATACGCCCCTGAGTACGGAATGAGTCAACAATTGTTTGGTCCATTTCCCTGGAAGAGAATATTTAGGCTTTAATTAATCAGAAATTTACTCGCATATATAACGTTGAAAACCAAATCAGCATATTAGAATGATTTCTGAAGGATCACATGACACTGACATCTGAAGTATTTGCTGCTAAAATTCAGCTTTGCCATCGCATTAATAAATTACATTTTAAAACATCTTCAAATAAAACATCAGAAACATTGACTAGAAACTACACAACTCATTTCTAATGGGCCCATTCCCAAAATCTTTTCATTATGTATGTTTGTTGATCATCCTGTCAAGGGCTAAGGAAAAATGTGGCCAACAATACAAACGGAAGCAAGCAAAAACCCAAACATTAACCTTAATCAAGCACAGGTTACATAAACATTGTATTAACGCTATAATTTCACTTTAGTAAGCAGTTTTAATTTGTAGAAGGTATACACAACCTCTCAATGGTCAATTTTCCATTGGCTCTGCATGTTAGCCCAGCCACTGATTGGCTCACCTCTGTTTCACTCGGCAACGCTGCCTGTGACCTCATCGTTTCAGTGGAGCATAAACGAGTGATGACAAGCGTGATTGAAGGGGCTCAGTCCACACTGTTTAATCTTTATCTTCTGGCCACTAAAAGAACATTAACATGGGTCAAATCGAGGGGACTAAATTCAAACCATTTTCTTGTCACGAGAGAGGAATATCAGAATGGGGATACAGAAACAAAGTGACACCAACTTGGAAAATGAATATCATTGAAATCATACACAGATAAGACTTCAAACACACAGCTGAGCCATCAGCAGTTGGCGTCTACTCCGTCTCGCTGTGATGACTTCTGATGAACAATGATGCAAGTCACCGTTATATATTTTGTTGGCTGAACGTGCATTCGCTTAATTTCAAAATTTTGTACTGCAGTAGTCATAACAAGATGTCAGGGTCTAACCAAAACAACAACAAATGTGACTTTGTTTTGATTTCATCAGGAGTCTCAAACTTTGGGCAAAAGAGGATCCGAAAGAAGCCCTGACTCACAATTGCAACCAGATCAACTGCATTGTTCCGGCTCAGACGTGAAAGCATGCCGGTCTGTAATCTTAACTGTGGACAAATCACAACTGACACTCCTGCGAAGAGATAAGCATGGAATTACCAAACCATCTCAAAATCACAACTTCCACGCCTGAATTAACCACTCTTAAACACAGATATTGTGATAGCATTGTTGTGCAAATTGCACTCTAAACATCACCAACTTGAGAGGCCAGTTTAGTCAGAGCAGTAACCGTTCAGGGGAAACTTGGAAGTCTGTGTAAAAAAGTGCAACAGTGACCACCCGCTTGCGACAGTCTTGGTTTCCGGAAGTTTTTTTCCCATTCATTTCTCCATTGGGATTTCAACAAATTCCTCAATAAAGACCCTTTTCCTAAGGGTTGAACCAAACCACCCAGCTCCAAGACAAAGCACAACATCAGTTTTGGTTCAATGCAAAAAAAGAATAAATATATATTTTTTTAGATCTGTAAGATTTTTTATGTTTTTGAAAGAAGGCTCTTCTGCTCACAAAGGCTACATTAGGAATATTGCTAAATATTTTTACAATTTTAAATAAATGGAATTTAATGTTTTCTATTTTATTTTTTAAAATGATTATTATTTTGTTTTAACTGCATTTGCATGGAGTTTGAATGAGAAAATTTTGGAGGGTACAATGAAATTTGCAAATTAAGTAACTTTTTTATAATACAAATCATTCCAGTCATGGCAAAGATACATTTTCAGCAGAAATTACTCCAGTATTATGATTGTTTAAAAGCCATTCTGATTTGGTGCTGAAATAACACTTTATTTACATTATTAACAATGTTGAAAACTATTGTTTCTCAGGAATCTTTGATAAATAGAAAGTTGTAACATTACACGCTACTATAAAAAAGTCTCAATCAAACTGCAGTCGGGTTATTTTGATTAATTTTGGGTTAATTTTGATTTAAAAAAAACCAAAAAAACATCTGAATCTCATAACTAACATATATATCATTGCTTAAAAACCTCAAAACTCACTGTAGGCGAGTCCTGACACGTTTACTTTTATCAAAATAAATTTCTGTACAGAGAAAATAAATGAGATTTATCCTTCCGGAACCCAACTCTATTCCAGGCCGATCCCGGGAAAAGTGCTGAGTCCTGGCTCTTTTTCTCAGTATTTCAGCTCCACTGTGCTCTCTCAGTTTACTAATAACTGTGCTGCTTCCCTGTTGACTCTCTTCAGAAGCGAGCGTAATGAGGGCATGAACTCAAGAACCCGTTTTGAAAAAGTGCTGATCTCTCATTCTGGGATGCCTTTGGAGCTGCTTCCAGCACGCAGGCTGTCTTTATTAAGATGCACGAGATGTCCCTGTGTCTCCGGCAACATTCTGGAACGCTGACACATTCTGAATGCAGGCCCAGGCGGCGGAGCCCGTGGGTGGGTCCGGAAACATGCTGGTATCATGCCGGACCTCAAGGGTGAGATCTGGTTCCACGGGCTCCCTTTGAAGAGCGAAATCAAGGAATGGAGGAAACCGGAGGGATAAGAAAAGAGAACGGGTTTAAACACTTTATTCGGGGACATTTGGGTACCAATTGGATTTAAATTACTTTCATCTCATTATTGAAATTCTACACGGTCTCACCTGTTTATCTTTTATCTATAACACACCCTACTATTACATCACAGGAATAAACAAGAGTTTGAACTAAGCCTCTTAGTTCAGCTTCACAGGCTCAAATTTCCACACAAAAGCATTTACATCTAAAAGGGACACCAAATATGCCAGAATCAACATTTTTGCGAAACTAACTGTGAATTCTGAGGCTCAAAGCACCGAACCACAACCCAAAGCTATACCCTTAAACTCAAAACATACTGTACACATTCAGAGTGTAATCCCATGAATTATCATTATGTAAATAGCATTACAGAGCTTGTTTCTAGTATTTTATACTACCGTACACAAAAACAAAGCATCACATGACTTTGGAAAATATGTCACCCACTCAGTGTTTTATCATGGGAGAAATTATGCGATACTCCTCAAAATGCCATCTCCCTCCTCCCACTATCCTATTTTCCTCCCTCTATCTCCCTCCCCTTCCTATACTGTATGTCTTATCTCACAAAAACAAAATTCACAAGAGGCTTCATAGATGTCTAACCACAACAACTGCAGGCCTGTTCCTGACAGCAGTTACAGTACCAACACAGTTGTGCAAAAAAACCTCACCACATTTAATCAAGTCACACATGCCTGCTAATTAAACGAGTAGTTTATTCTGTCATCATTCATCCCCCCCTTATGTTGTTATGATATTGTTGATGATGTTTTCCCCATACAATGCAAATTAATCTGGGCTTGTGTTAATAGGGAAGTTCACAGCACAACAACAAACAGAGGAACAATATAATTAAAATCACTCTCCAGCTGATGAACAATAAAAACACTGACAGCTAATCCACTTGACTTTAAAGACAGGGAGGATTTAAAGAGGCAGGCAACAAATAATGAAAACATTGGTATAGTCTGTTAATGTGGATAAACGGGCCTTAATTGTGAGAATATGGAAGTTCAGATCACAGCTATTGTATGAAGACAACAACACAGAGGAACAATATTGCTGAAATTGCTTGAATTTCCCAGCTGATGGGCAATATTAACATTGAAAGCCGATCAGAATGCACCTTACATGAACAAGCTTGAGTTTTTACAGAGGCAGATGATATTACACAGTACATTTTTGTGATTTCAGTGATATTTTTCATTCATGGATACACTGAATAAATGTAATCGGATACTAGGGTTAGGGTTACACAGACTGGAATAGTGAAGTGACATATTGAGTAAAAAATAGTATGGAGGCTGTCATGCAAATACCAAGAACCGGTAAGATAATAATAAGAGCTTTGAGTTAAACCAAAACTTGACCAAAAAGTCTACTTCACTAACTCAAGTTCGCACAGCATAGGAAGTGGAATTATGAAGTGAAAAACTTTGTCTGTCGTGGTACAGAGGTTTTTATTGTTCAAACACCAAGAAGTGTGGTCTATTGCTACACTTAAGTCAATCTTATAGTTATTTGCTACTACATTATAGATGATGGTTAGTGTTGGATTGTTGTTTGTGTTATTAGTGTTATTAACATTAAACATGTTTAATCTAGGATTGCTGATCAGATAAATATTCTACAACAGTTTGCACAAAGCTGCTGTTCCTCCCATAAAGAGGACTCTTATCTCAGTTTAGTCATAAAATATTAGGGCTCTGCATTCCTATGCATACAAAAAGCTTAAACCACAGGAATCCAAAGAATTCTGGAAGAACAATTGCTACTGGACGGTCTCTCGTGAGCGTCTCTAATAAATGCTTGTTTGTTTTTGCATTCAGAAATCGTATACCAATTCTGGGCAAGAATGCGAAACACACAGAGATGGAGAAATCAATGAACGAGCGCGCAGAAAAGTCAACTTTCCCTGGAAACTCAATTTCCTCCTGTTGCATCCCTCTGGAGAGCGATCTCACAGTTTCCCACGATCTGTTATCCCAAATATCGAAGATCGGAAAACATCGCAAAGGTTGAAAGTTGTTTACAGCGGGCTGTGTCTTTAAACGAGACATGACACCAGCAAACAGCGATAAACTTCATAAAATCAATTCCACTCACCTTTGTGCTTATCCATTCTTCACACGCGAAGAAGACTTTCCCGACCGTCTGCTGTCTTGATACGAAGCAGATCAGTCCAGACTGGTTTGTGTCAGGTTTTCTTAGACAGTCCCGGTTCCTCAGTCTGAATCTGATGTGATGAGATGTGATGTTATCCTCTCCTCTTCTACAGCTCTTTCAGATGCGCCTCTCACTGTCGCGCGACTGCCGCGCCTCCTCGGGCGCACGTCATTGCTCAACACAACTTTTATTTGCACTGTAGTGCTTCGAATCATTACTTTAAACACGATACAATATCCTATTTATTTAACATTTTGGTCCCACTTTATATTAAGTGTGTCTAATACCTATGTACTTCCATAGAAACTGTGTATGTAGTATGTAACCACAGTGTATGTACACCCAGATACATAGTTGTGTTATATTTCTGTAACTTCAAACATGTAACAACCCTCAGAATGGTGTGTGTAAGAACAAATGTGTAACAGGACATTGGTAACAACACTTTTGGTAATGAAAGTACAAATGTGTAACAGGACTAACAGCACTTTTTGGTAAATAAAGTGTTACACTTTATATTAAATAGACAGCTCCTATGGATTGAGCATGTAAGTTTTCTGATGTTACACAGCAGCAGGCAGAAAATTAGGCTTTACAGATAAATTGTGGTAAATGTTACACTTTATATTAAGTGGGCAGTTCCTTTGGAGTTAACATGTATATAGACTGGTATTACAGAGGTGCACCAACTCCACCCACTTTACATATCCCTAAAACTACCTAACTACACCCCCTGATCACCCCCTGTTCCAGTTACTCTTATACATACTGCTGTTACAAAATATAGCTATGTAATTAATGTTACATGACTACTTAGTGAAGCGAAAAAAGTGTTGTTACCAATGTCCTGTTACACATTTGTACTCACACACACAATTCTGAGGGTTGTTACATGTGTGTAGTTACAGAAATATTACAGCCGTAGATACTATGTACCGGTGTATACTTACACTGTGGTTACATACTAGATATACATCTAGTTACTATGTAAGTACACAGGTATTAGAGACACTGAATATAAAGTGGGACCAACATTTTTAATACTGAATATATCTGAATCAATTTCAGTAAGCAGCTACACCTATTTATTCATAAAATATATAAAGTGTCAGTACAGTGAAATATTAAAATGATAAATATATTAATAATTTATTTAATTGTTATTTTTATTTGTTTTTATATGTTTTCTATTTATTATATATTTGATATATTTGATAACTTTTTTAGCTTACTGGTCCCCAGGCCCCAGTTTGAAAGCCCCTGCATTGCATTAAGGGATATTAGAAAAGTCCATTTGTAATTTTAACTTTAAGCCTAAAGCATTGTGTAATTATTTCGCTTCACTAGCTATCCAAGATTAGATTAGGGTACTTATTGCATTAAATGAGCTATATACATTGGACAATTAAGATAAAACAACCCAATTGTTTAGGGAACGCGATGCATAAAGAACATAATATAATCTGGATTACTAAATTGACAGGGACCAACAACTATTTATTTACTGATGTTCGTTAAAATGTTATTTTATTCTTAACAGAAAAAAGAAAAAACATGTTGAGTGCAGCTTGAAGGTGAGTAAATGATGACATCATTTGGGTCAAGTATCCTTTTACTTACACTATGCCTGTTTGTGATGGATGAACAGGTTTGTTTACTTCCTGTCCCTCCATTTGAGTACACAAAACATACCTAGACAGGTTAGTGGGACAGGTTAATCTGGACAGGTTAGAGGTCCACCACAGCAGCTGCATAAACCTGAAAGAAATATTTACAGCCCAACCAAACTTCTTACTTTAGGAACATCCTTATATCTTTATGTTAATCGGTTAGAAAGTTTGAGAACCCTGTCCTGTCTGTGAACTGAGCAAATGGGAGTCACATGCTCTGAGAAGCTGACCCTTCCACCAAACCCCAAGGGGTTGCAAGAACTTTCCATCTCTATACTTCCCTGTCAAGTCCTTTTCTGTGAACTAGGGGATTAGATGCATATAAATCATAATTTGTTATATGCTGTGTTTGTTTTCTTAGCATGTAAGTAGGTCAGTGGTAGAACTGAATTCCCTTTTAACATAAAATGGTATGTATACGTACAGTATATAAAGCGTGTGGATTTCCCATATGCACACACTTGTTGAAAAAATTTCGTTCATACATTTTTTAAATTAACAATTTAATTTAATGCACTAAACTGATCAAAAGGGACAGTAAATGCTACAAAAATAAATAAATTAAAATTGAACTTTTAATTAATCAAAGAATCTTGAAAATGTATTGTGGTTTCCACAAAAAAATGTAAGCAGCATAACTGTTTTGAACATAATATTAAGAAGAGTCAATATTAGAATGATTTCTGGATCAATTTACACTGGACACTGGAGTAATGGATGCTAAAAATTCTTACATTACATTAAAAAAGCTTACATAAAAAAAAAAGAAAACAGTTATTAAATTGCAAGAACATTTCACAATATTACTGTTTTTACTGTATTTTTTAACCTTACCTGACTTAACATCAGTCCTATGAAAATATTGTGAAAATATATTTTTGAGCAACAGTGGTTACTCATGTCTGAGCGACAGGGTAATCCCCTCTAACTCAGTCAGTATGGGAAGCCCTATACAAACTGCCTCAGTTAATCTAAAAGGTTTCCAGTCAGAATTCAGACTCAGCTGATCCTGTGGCTTTAGAGGTGGATGTGTGAATGAAAAACTGTCTGTGAGACGTGTGTGGGAAGGGGGCCTGACAGAGGGTGGTCTGCTTCCCAAAGGTTTGTTTGTAGAGGAAAAAATGAGGGGAGCCATATTGTTCAAACTCACAGAGCATAAAAATGAACAATGGGAAAACACTTTTGAACAGACTTCAAGATTCAAGTTCAACAGGTATCACATTTATGAAGAATCTGGAATGCCGCTCAGATGCTTGAAAGGCTTGCATTGTGGGAACATTGTTTGGATGCTGTGTATCAGCTGGATGGTGTGGGTTCAGACATTGGCAGATCCTCCTGGTTGCTACTGGTTGAAGCACAAAGAACATTCCACAGCTGTGAGTCAGAGAGCAGGGATCACTGATTCAGTCCCATCCCAGCACTGGGGCCTTTTGATTCAAAGACCTTTCCCATGTTGCTCACATAGACCTGCATTCACAAAGCAACATTACAGTCTTTGCACACAAAGAGGTGCCCAGGATGTGCCAAGTACCGTACATCAGTCGGAGCAACGGGGCGATGAGATGCTATCCGTCACTGAGCACAATAACTGACCGCCAAGCAGATAAAAGGATAGAAGATGGAATACCTGGTCTAAAAGCTTCATATCCATGTTCTTCTGAAGTTCTTCCCTACTGTGCCATCTTGCTGACTGTTGACAGTAACCCACCTTGGCAAGTTGGTGTAGCTTTTCGCTCAGTCAGGGAAAGCAAGGCACCTGACCAAACTCGGTTCTGAGCTCCCATGGATCCTCGAGAGGAGAGCGTTAATGTCATAAAATAATATTATTCTGCCACTCCCACACCGAGCGATCAGGTTCTGTCTAGTTTATACAAGAAAAAAACAGCTTTTTTGGTGTGAGAATGATCTGTTGAGAACATTCAGGGTGGCAAGTATTGAGGCAAAGCCCCTCATTATCGTTACATTGTCAGGAAATACTGACAGGGCTTGTGGGGTCTGAAATTCAAGACTGGTGTATAATCGCCCTAAATGTTCAGTGGATACGGCAGCGAGATGGCATGGATGAGGATTATGCCAAAACACAAACCAGGCATGAGTTGCCAAAAGCAAAAGTCTGCACAGAAAAACGTTTGAAATCGTAATGAATAGGCGTCCTAAAAAGCAAATCAAACCAAGCATGGCAATGAGCTCCACAGGATTCAAACCTTGGGTGTATGTGTATCTTTTAATACTAGTGTGTCCGTGTCACAGTCTGTTGAACATGGAAAAAAGCGTTTTTTGTTCAAAATGTGTTTCATTTGTGAGTAGAACTTTTAAAAATTATTATTATCTTTATTTATCTTTATTTGCTCTGCTCTACTAAAGAGTTTTATATATATATATAAATAATATTAATATAAAAAATATTAAAACTAAATATTAAATTATATTAATACATTTTAATAAATAAAATAAATCTTTTAAATAAATAGAACAGCAATTTAATAATTTATTTGAATAATTTTAAACAATTACTGTTACTTTTTAATTTTTATTATTTAAATTGTAAAAATCGTACAATTGTGTAAAAAAAGAATTTGTATTTAATAATAAAAATAAAGTTTGTTGTATTTGTGTGTGTGTGTGCATGGTGTATATTTATTATGTATACATAAATACACACACCTACAGTATATATCTTGAAAATATTTATGTATTCAATGTATTCATGCATTTACAGTACATTAATACATATATAATTTATATTATATAAAAATATATTTCATATATAAATATATTTTTTTTTTCTTAAATCTATACATGTGTATGCATTTATATATGCATAATAAATATACACAGTATTATACATATATTACATAAACAAAATATTTTATTTTGGATGCGATTATCATACAAGTAAATATACAAATAAATCCCTGACTCATTTCTTTCATGCATATCTTCTTGTCCTGATGAGTCTGTCACAGTCTGTCAAACATGGATAAATGTGTGTTTCTCTTCCTACTGTGCAGCAGGATGACAGTGGTATGGATGACCAGAAACACCAACAAACACTCATTCTCTTGCTCAAATACCTCTACAATTCAGAGTGGAACCATTGTAGAGTAACACAGTGCTGAGGTTTGTTTTGAATTCGACTGACTCTGGAGCCTGGGAGGAAAGTTTTTTGGGAAAGAGGTCATACCACCGGGTACATTTATCAGGCAGCGGAGAACATGAAGGAAAGCACCCAGGGATTTCCAAGTGACTCAACAGGCGGACCTCCCACTCGTAATGGCCCCCTCACGGCACAGGGGCTTGTATTTCATGTAAAGTGCACCACACAGTAATAACTACATCAGACAATATGATCTGAAGCAGAGTTTTATTACTCAGCAGAGCTTATACACCGTTTTCAGCAAATCTTTTCCTTCAAAAAAGACAGAAAAAGGTGAGGTACACAGTAGGGCTATCAAAACCAACTCTTCATTCGGTTTTAAAGTGACATACAGGTCTGTTTCTAGTAATCACACTCGTTATAGTCATATGTTTTGTGATACTATAAAAGCACAATGCTATTATATGTCCTAGTTCTCTGTCATTAACCCTGCTAGTAACACAGGAAACTGCTGGAAATAATAGCCGACGGCGGTCCATAATACATCTGCAAGTCGAGACAGTGTCTATGGGAACAGCATTATTCGGCAGCAATATAACTGAACGACAGAGATACGGCCCTGATATCGAGTCTACACCTGGCACAAATGCTATGGCTACAGCTCCGACAATCCCAAGTCAACACAGTGGCAGTATTGAAACACCTCTGATGCTGATGTTACACAGGGCAACTTTTTTTTGCCTTTGAGCAGCATTGCCAACTACTTTCAGTTGAAAGTAGCTAAAACCGGTAGCTTAATGTCACTAAATTTCACTGTAATATATAAAGATGAATATAGTGTGCAAATGAGAACTTAGATAAGTAGTTGCTATATTTGTCCCTAAACTTTTGAATAAAGTCTCAAAAGGGGCAGGGAAGTGGCTAATTAGCTACAAAATAGCTAAATTGGCAAAACTGCTATTGAAAATGGCTTACAAATTTCTATCTTGATCATTTATATCTGGTTGCCAACATATCTCAAAAAGGTGCCCTGTGTATCATTAGTCTGAGGCAGTCATTTCAAAGGCTTTTCTTGCTTAATTTAAAATAAAAACGCTGTTTAATATTGCAGAAAACCGGAAGTCACAATAAACGGATTGTCTGATTCAGAGGAAGCCGTTTCAGAGCTGTTCGATGTCTGTTATCGTCCCACGTCTGACCTCTAGTGGCGACATTAAAAATAATTGAAGTTTAATTTTCGAAATAATGATAATAAATCACCCCTGCCTCTTCTGGCTATCAGACAAGTGGATTTTGGATGAAGAACTTATCTATTTCAGGTGCTGTTTTGGGCTTTGGTTTTGATGAACATGAATGAATGATGAATACTTTACATGTAGGATGTTTTTTTATTTGTGACGAGGCAGCAGAGTGCTGGTGGGACAGGACGCCGATTTCAGTTTCTAATGCCTTCCAGAAGCTCTGCTCCGCAGGTGGAGGATCTTCAGTAGCTCTCACTTCCCGCTTTTAACGCACTTCAAAGGTCTCGTTAGGTCCGAAACAGCAGGGGGGCACCAGGGATCCCTACAACCCCACCACCTAACGGCCTGTTTAGAGGGAGATCCCTGCTGACAGCCCCCGGTTCCCCATCTAAAAAATTACAGTCCTGTTTTACAAGGAGGGCCAGGAGGGAGGAGGATAAATCTCTCTGGTCCTGGAGGCAGGTTTAATGAGTGCAGGCACACCATCGGCTCCTCTCGCTCGTGTCTTCGCGTCTAGGGGTCACCGAATTTTGTTCCTATACAAACACTCACTCATTTAAAGATAAAGATATCTAAATTTGTGAAAATAAAAAGTGGTCTTTTTGAAGCTAAGTAAAATGTTTTTTGTGCATGTACTGTAATTGGATGCAAAAAAAAAAAAAAAAAGGGAAAAAAATAGGACTATCGCTCTAATACATCATATGAGTGGCTGATAAATTAAAACATGCACAATCAGCTAGTTAGAACAGCTTGGCTTTCTTCTTCATGTCATTGCGCTTCCAAAGAGGAAGTCTGTCAAACTCGTGGATCTCCATCCCAAAAATGTCAAAGAATGTCTCGGGAGCCAAGTGACGCTGTACATAAATAAGAAAACAGAAGAATTGTAAGTCATCCGGCATGTGATCAGCTAAGAGCAAAGCGAACTTTCACCCCCATACCATATACTAACTATAGAACAACAATTATTATCATCATTTTATTAAACATTACATTTTTTCATTGTACAATAGTATATTGCAATAGCAATATATTTCTGTTTTTTTTAAATAATATTTTTTAGGATTGTAAACAATATTTTTTATTATTTAATAAGTTAACAGA
The DNA here is from genome assembly GCA_034779775.1 of Enteromius afrohamiltoni. Lineage (NCBI taxonomy): Eukaryota > Metazoa > Chordata > Actinopteri > Cypriniformes > Cyprinidae > Enteromius > Enteromius afrohamiltoni. The sequence continues at coordinate 12,285,566 of JAUYWG010000046.1, read as the reverse complement.
ACTAATATTCATATTTAACATCATATTTATTTAATGGTCATTTGTACTGTACAGTAGTATTATAGCAAAGTATTATTATTACTGTTAATAATAATAATTATTATAATTATTTTTATTATATTTTTATTTTATTATATTATTTATTATTATTACTATTATATTTTATTATTTTATTATTATTTAATAATAACAATATTATATTTCTAATTTTCTTTTTTTTTATTATATTATTATTATGTTTTACAAAACAAATTAAAAAAGGCTAGATTTGAATGTATTTGGGTGCTATTTACCTCCAGTCTCGTCCTGTCCACATCCTTCGGGAGCTTAGTACGCCCTCTGTTGGTGACAGTGAGCATTTCATATGGGTACACCTTTACAAAAGGAGGGATTGTGTTGTTATGGAGAATGCTATGCGAGGCATTTGCCAAACACAATGAATTGCTGAAAGCAAATGAACGAGGGAATAATGCGCGGTCGTTACATTCTAACACCACACACAAACACCAAAACTTTTGTCAAAATACAACACTACAGCACACGATGCAAGTGAGAGAGTGAGTATGCAGGAGGAGGTCAGAGCATGCAGAGCAACAAACAGTAGGTGAGCCTTATGTGTGAGAGAGTGAGAGAGCATGTACTGTATTTCCACAGCAGAAAGCCTGTCTTACTCAATATAGGAAAGATGCATTGGATAGAAGTAATACAATGCTTCAAGTGCAAAATTCGGTTAGCAACACATAATAAACTGGGAATATGGTTTAAACATTAGCATGGAGAAAAACAAATCCTGTACCATACTCATTTGTATGGGGGAAATAAATACAGTACAAAAAACACTAAAAGTATCTGTTGTTGGCACAAAATAGCAACAGACAAACGCAGTAAGTAATTGTCAGAAGATGTTTTACATCCACTGAAATGCAGCTGAAAACTATATAAAATTAGTTTAAATGGTCTTTGGTGGTCTCTCAACTCTGTGGGTTGGTTTTATTGTGGTTTTTAACTAGCTGCCTTGATAAACCAGCAGAAACCCACTAGTAAAGAAAGTTTTTACTAGTTTTGCTTATGTGTTTGCATTTGTGAAACATTTCTTGTAACTGTTGAAAACTACGGAAGAGGATTAGGACCAAGCGATAATTTTTTTTTAAAATCATTTCAAGATTAAACTCGTTAAATAACGAGAAAAAATACCCCTCATATTTCAAGAAGTGAAAGTGCAGAACAAAAAACTTGTTTTGGAAAAAATCTGCTACTTTTACATAACGTAAATTAAAGCTATTTTTATTTAGTGGCACATCTATAAAAATGGGATGATTTCATTTACACTAAATAAATATTGCCACTAAATAAAAAAAGAAAATAAATATGTAAAAAAAAATATATATATATATATATATATATATATATTTACGTTATGTAAAAGTAGCAGATCTTTTCAAATTGTAAATGGTAGCTAGCTAATTAAATTTATAGCCTACTTCTAAATGGTGATTGTTGTATATTAACAGGATGTGATAATAACATAGAATGTAAATTATGTGTGTTCTGACATGAAGATCTAATCAATGCATATTACTAATCAAAATTTTTTTTTAAATCAAAAAGTTTTTATATATTTTCAGTAATAAATTGACTAAATATCTTCATGGAGCATGATATTTACTTACTACTTACTAAGGATTTTTGGCCAAGAAAATAAAAAATTGACCCATTAAATGTATTTTTGGGTATTACTACAAATATACCCCAGCGACTTAAGACTGGTTTTGTGGTCCAGGGTTACATTTTATATTTACATTAAGAAATAGCCTGTATGCTGCCTTATTGGGACAAGCTCTTTATAATAGCCCTTTAGCTCTAATCAAACCACAGGTGATTTAAACTAGAGTTTAATGCAGAAATGCAGATCAAACACTGTGGCATTACTGCATTTAGAATACTTTTCGATCCACAAGCGAATGATGGATTTACTGTAGTACCACCTAATGAATGCATTATAATTAAGGAAGGAAAGAAATAGCAAGAATGGATTTAATCAATCGGACATGTTTTACTGGAGCGTATTACTTTACGAACTACTCCACCGGAGACGCTGACAGGCACGCTCCAAAACAAGTTTTTTATTATTGCTTGGCCCTAATCCTCTTCCATAGTAAACAGTTGTGCTGCTTAATATTTTATATTATTTCTTTGATAAACAGAAAGTGAAAAAACAGTGTTGTATATGTTGTATCTAATCTAATGACAAATATTTCCATTAATCATCTTTTATAGTCTAACCTCCTTTGTGCTAATGATATTCAGTTGGCTAGAAAATTTTCATAATGTGCTTTCCAAACTAAAAAAAAAATATTTAAAAATGTAATTTATTTTCCCCACTGAAATGAAAGGGTAACAGAGACTGGTTTTCCCCTACAGCTGGCTGGGCGGTTTTTTGCCAACTGCATCTACAGGAAGGAATTAGAGTGCTGTTAATGCTAGCACTTCTACAAACAGTCTGCAATAATGCCAGTTATTGTTTCTTACATTGCTGGGAAAGCCTATTAAGTCCTAATCTATTTAATCAAGCCAATAACTATTAGTAATGGCTGATGCAGGAATTTAAGTTCGGCCCTGGAGAATCAGGCTTCTGGGTAACTAAAGCAACCACTTTCACAAAATATTACCACATGTAACCGTGAAGCCTCTTTAACGAGAACCAGGAGTTCAGAATGATTGAATGATCTCAAACTATGCACTGCTAAAACAGAGTATGTCATGTGATGACATCATTTCATAGCACGGGAAGATATACAAGTTATGCTAGTCTTGTTCTTCCCACTGACCATCGCCTGTAAAGATGAGCCAAAAATACAGTCCTGACGGAATAATCTTGGTTTTGGGAGGGAGGGGGGGTTATTTATTGAACACAGAGGAGCATTTAGAGACGGAAGAGAGAAGAGAAACATTTTGGAAAATATTTGGGATACTTGCTTTATATTCCAACATATTAGGCATAGACATTCCCCTGTCCATTCTCGTAATGGAATCTTGGGCATCTTGGGTGGGCTATAGAGCAGAACACATACACGTGATGCAAATGATAAGAAAAGAAAGCAGAAACTGTTTTCAAGAATTCTGAACCTTGGGAAAAAGTCTGGATATAATTCCTAACAGCTATTGCTCTGTATCAAGTTCTCGGAAAGGGAAGTGGATCCAGCCACTATCCATGTGATGTGTTCTCAGGGGTGGGGGAGTTTTTCAACATATCAAACCCTTGACTGTGCTGTTGTCTTTCCCCATGGAAAACTCAGACACAAGCATAGCAATGAGGGCATGAGTGGCATTCCGGTTACATGTAGCATGGTTTGATTTTCATATGTGCATGAGCGCTGATGCACATGCTCGGTAAATCCTGCGGGTTAGTCACATACCTTGAAATCTGTGAATCGGAAAGAGACAAATTCCCAAATGTTATTATATTATTATGCAGCTTTTCAAAGGTTATTAGATGTATTTTTATATGTATTGAAATTTACCTCTTTGTCCTCCACACACATCCCCATAACTGTTATACTGAGAGAGCTCTGTAGATTGGGGCTGGAAGCATAGATACAAAAAGAATTAATAGAAAATCATAACGCACTTTAGTCTAGTTATAGTGGCCTAATTTATTCCACTTGCTCAAGAAGTCTCTTGTGCACACCAAGAGTGCATTTATTTGATCAAATTGTTTTCAACATCGATAATAATAAGAAATCAGCATATTAGAAGGATTTCTGAAGGATCATGAACACTAGAGAAATGGTTAGAAATAAACAGAAATAAATTACATCGTAGTTGCATGCATTTATTAAATATAGCTAAATAACAAGTTTATTTATTAAGAATTACCCGATGGAGGCCATTCCGTCCATATCCAGGCAGAGATGATGTTTTTATGGTCTGGGAGTCTATAACAGAGGATAGAATACTTTTGTGTGCTAATGTCAGAATAAAGTTACATTTGTTGTGGTTGCTTTGAAAGTATTTGGTTTTGTACCTGTGGTACAGTTAGCATATTGGGAGTCAAAGCGCTGGGCGGCCACACTTCGTATGTATCTGTCTCTGTTCATGTCCTTTTCCATCTCCTCCTTCAGAATGAGCTTCCCGAGTCCAGACTGGATCTGCAGTTAAACACAAGCATGTGAGTACTGAAATTACAAACACATAGGAGGTGAATGCATTCCACTTTAGCTTGCTTTAAGCCTGCATTTATTAGCATTATTCACTAAACACCCCCAGTCACTTAATTATTTTAGTGACCGTAGGTGTAAATAACTGCAATGCAGCACAATTTGGCACATACATGCATTCAAATAATTGCTTTGACTAATAAATGACGCTTTAAGATTTAATACACTTGACCTTGCTGAGATGTTCTTCCTGAAGTTGTCTGCGTTTTAGTTGCTCTTCCTCTTCTTCGTCCCGTGACCGACTCCTCCCGTCTGTGCCTGCTCGTCCACGACAAAAAAAGATTTACAAAAAACACACAGGAAAACAATATTGAGATGATTGCAACATTGTCATGTCACTGTACCCCTTGGTGTCCTGCAAGAGTTCAGTTGTACACATGAAAAACAATGATGATGAGTTAAATTATATAAAAGCAAATCATAATAAAATTGAGTGATGAAATGATTTTTGATTGAAAATGTATTTGAGATTTTAGCATTGGCAAATCTATGTCCCTGTCAATTTATAATTTTCCTAAGATTTACTGCCACTACAACTCTAGGACCAGTCAGATGGGAACATCAGGCCAATTTTAGCACCTGCAATCCAAGAGTTCTCAATCCACAGAGTATCGTATGAATACACAGATGGCTTCCATTCATTTTTGTTTACTGCCAGCAGCAGGAGCGTACCTAAAGCAGCAAGGGATGGAGGACACGGCCAGTAGTCGGTCTCGATCTTTGGGGTTTCTTCCGGCCGAGGGGCGTGAGCAGCGGGGAACTTGGATGATTTGATGATGTCATCAGCGGACTTGCTTTGGGCTGCCAGTGCAGCTGAATCTGAATCGGTATTTTGAGGGGAACTGGACTATCAGTGACGGACTCTCATATAAAGGATGGCAATTGTAGTGTAGTGCTGGGCATTCAGTTCAAAGCATTTTAGGATTTTTATGTGTAAAAATATATCAATTGCAATTATTACATTTTTAATTTGCTGCTTTTTTAAAATAAAACACCAATATGGTGTATATTAAAAGCTTTGAATGTCAATGGCCAGTACTACATCTAGTACAGGATTGTATTACAGTTTTTCTCCATCGGTTTGGCTCATTTCTTGAAACATAAATTACATTCTCAAAATGACATGGACAAACCTCCAAACCTCTTGGCAAATGTTCCACAGAATGGAATTTCTCATTCCTTTTATCAAATGGCAAATGCCTTAGTACATGTCTCAATTGTGTCAGTGCATCTTGGCAAACGATTAAGTACAAGTAGCCTACAGTTATACAGTTAGCCCACATTTAGCACATTTTCCAAATGAATAGATCTTGTAGATCTAAACTGATTAGTTGATTCTCAGTCTACTGATCATTCTCTCCAAAACATGTCAGCATGATTTCATTGTATAAGTACTCGCATTCACAACTGTCTGTTCAATTGTCAAAATTGGTCAAGAACTTAATACCATGAATACCATATATGAATTTCTTTGAATATTTGATAAATTGATGACAGTCATTGACAGTCAACTAGACTAACGAAGGTAGAGTGTCACACACAGGTGTTTTCCATGATCATGTGCTGCCACAACACAGATATATAGAGATAAATAGAGCTTGACCAACGCCGGTCCGATCTCTAAACATGGATGGACAAGGCAAAGCAAATGGACAAGGGGAAGAGGAGGAAGAAGAAGAAGAAGAGGAGGACTGAGAATGCGTGGTGGAGGAGTAGGAGGAAGAGGTCGAGGAGCAGGAAGACACTGTGCTGTCCCGTATGAAATTCAGGCCACAATTATAGACCATGTCATAAACCATGGCCTCACAATGGCAGATGCCGGTCGTCGAGTGCAGACTAATGTGCCTCACTCTACAGTCTCCTCCATCATCCAAACCTTTCGCAAGGAAAACAGGTGTGTACTCTATGTAATCTATGATGAAATGATATGTCGTATAGGACAGGGCACTGTGTGAGGCAAAAAATGTATAACTTACTGTAGAGATTTTGTGTGCATCTGCCTACAGTAGTAGGTCTATTCTAACAGGTAACGAGGACTAGTGGAATGTTCTGATACTAAATATGACAAGAAATATATTGAACAAATTACTGTAAACAATGGAATTACATAATTTATACAGTTTATGGTAGTATTCCAGTCACTGTGCAATGTTGCATTAGGATTGTGGTGAAGTTACTGTGAGTAAACACAATGGTAACTTACTGTATTCTGTTTTTTGTGTAGGCTTGGACAACAACCTTGCGTGGGTGGCAGACGAAAACTGCTCAATGAACAACAGGAAAGAGAGACTTGTAACATGGTGATGGCAAATAATGCCATCATACTGAGACAGATCCGCGATTCCATCCTTTCAGGACAATCATATATTCCAGAATATAAATACAATAAGCATCTCCACAATAGACAGGGTTTTGAAGAAGCATCAGATGACAATGAAACAAATCTTCAAGGTACCATTTGAGAGTCAGTTATTGGTTGTCCCTCATTATAACCTTACCTGTAATCTCAGTAAGCAGTAGTTCACTTATTTGGTTTCAATACCTCCTTTACCTGATTTTCAGAATCAGTATTTGCTTCATCTGACTTCAACAATTTCAACAGAAAACTGCAGTTTACTGTATTATACAATTATCATTATAATCCTTATTTTGTTGTCTCCCAATCAAATCATATCTAATACTGTAGGCTGTACTGTAACATCTCAGTAAGTCATTAGAATTTCCCACTCCCCTTTCTATCAAATACCCCTGCAGTACTTCCTCATAGGCCTATCACTAGTTTAGAACCACTGGAGTAGTGGCCTGTAGTATATTGAATATTTGGGGGAGAACATGTAATTGTCTAACTGTAGTATATGAACTCTTCTGTATGACTGATTTTATGTTCTTTACTCTATTTTGGAGAATAATGGCATTGGAAGGACATGAGACCCCTGGTGTTCGTGGATGAAGCTGACTTCAACCTGGCCAAGGGCCGAAGACGTGGCCGTAATATTATTGGCCACCGGGCCACTGTGGATGTCCCAGGTCAGCGAGGGGGCAATATAACTATGTGTGCTGCCATTTCTGAAAATGGTGTGGCCACTCACATCCCCAGTCTTGGCCCATACAACACACACAAGCTCCTCATCTTCTTAGATCGCCTTTATACTGATTTTATCCCTGAAAATGAGAGAGGTCTCATAGGGCCTCACCTACTCATTCATGTAATTGTGTGGGAAATGTACTTTTAACTGTTGTGAACTGTGAATGTTGTGATCAACCATCCAGGTTTATTTTGACAAAAGCACCATGAATGATGAGAATGTCCGATCTGTGTCGAGAAATGAGCCAAAGCTATTGAGAAGGATCTTTGCCACTTTGGAGACACTGACTAGATTGAAGCCTGATTGAACAGTTTTGGAAGAGATATGAGCTTTTGCAGGTGAGCTATAGAGTTGTGCTAAACTGTAAGAGTGTTTTGCCAAATGATCTTAGAGTTTTGAGAATGTAATTTCTGTTTCAAGAAATGAGCCAAACCAATGGAGAAAAACTGTAAGTGAATAGAGCACACATGCTATTGTAAACGTACAGATTTTTATAAAATTAAGCAAGCAGAAAATGTAGATATATACTGTAAGAACTATATTTATGGAAACCGGAAAACACAAGTGTTCAATGGGTGCCATTCAGTTTATTGAAACTAGCCTGAGGTGTAGATTTACAGAGTGTGCAAGATAGAGACCAAAGCAGAGTCATTGTGAGGTGTCATCGATTTTTGCAGGTTAATACTCCATGCAATTAGAAGGCAGAATCAGAATCAAAGTTTTACGGTGATTTGTAAAGAAAAAAGGATTTTAGTTGTTATGGGTGAGTTGGTTGTGAGGAATCCATTGAAAAAGAAATTGAAAGAATCTCGAAGATGAGAAAAGTTTATGATGTGAAATGGTACTTACATGTGAACATAGGATGTGATCATAGCATCACACATTAATGGATGGATGGAATCAGCACACATAAACAAACATATAAATATAAATAATAATAAAAATAATTGTCAGAAATCATGCTTGCGCACAAACCATAATGACAGGCACCAAAAAACTTTTTTGGTGTGTAAAATAGATAGATAGATAGATAGATAGATAGATAGATAGATAGATTATGCTTAAAATTTGAAGCAACCATACCATGCTGTTTGTAGATTGGTGGTTTTCTATACATGTTAATGCCTTGGTCTGTGAATTAGAAAATAAAGATCTAGTTTTAAAAACACACTTTTAATACCACCTAAGTTACAAATCGTTTCAGTTATGATTATGATTTGGGGAAATGATGCATGTAAAGGATGACAAAAATTTCTGAATTATTTGTGGCAGTACATGTACTCAGCCTAAGAGGTAAACAAAATCTATCATCAAAACAATAAATAAGAAAAAGCATAGATGCATTATGAAGGGGATCGAAACGAAAGAATGGAGGGAGAGAGACAGAGCAGAAAAACTCTCTAGAGACAAAAAACAGGGAGATGATGCTCCGGCTCCTACCTGGGATGTGGAAATGTTTAGGGGTCAGAGAGAGGGTCGGGGTGGCCGGCCGAGAGGAAAGGGGAGAACTCCGGCCACTGGATGGCTCAGTGCCTCCAAACAAGAAGAGCAGAATAGCGGGAGAAAGAAAAGAACATAAAAAGAAAGAAAGGAAGAGTAAAAGAAGAAAAGAAAGAGAGAATAATGCTGGAATAAATCTTCACTGATGGGAAGATGGACGAACAGAAAAGGGCTTCAAAAGTGACAGAGAGACGGACTGGACCGTGTGGGTCGGCCCCACAAAGAGGACAGGTGTTGAAAGACATACAGATTGGAAAAAGAGGAATGCCTCAGGAAAGCAGCATGCAAATACTTCACAGTCACAAACACGTTAACATTCACCACCACAATAAACGATAGATGTCAAATTCACATTGTTAGGAAGCCTTTGTGTCTGATGGAAATATTACTGAATATCCTTTAAAGGGTACTTTAGGCCTGTGAAGAAACAAATGTAAGCATGCAACATGTACATGTTCCAAAAACTAGTGGGCTGCCTACATAGACAGCATTTCAAGGCATCACATGCACTCCCTTGCTGTTACAAAAGGTGAGCATTTATGTTGTCTCCTAAAATATACTCTTTGGAAACATTGCATACACCCCTAACAGAGACAGCAATATCACCATGCACTGAAACAAACTCCATTAATCCATAAATGTGGAAAACTTTCTTTAATTGCTTTTAAAATACTAAGAGGATTTATAATAATAATTAAAACTGGATTCTTTTTATTTATTTAAATTCTTTATTTTATTTTTATGCATATTTAAACATAAATAACAATACTATTTTCATTATTATTTATTGTGTTACTTTAATTTTGAGTTAATAATAATAATAATTAGTAATATTAGTAGTATTTATTTGTTGTACAAAATTGATTTTTTATTTTATTTTCATTTTGAAAACATTTCTTTACAATTTTTATTATATTTTAATGGCAATCAAGTATATCCCCTTATTAATAGCAATTTATAATATTTATATAATGCTTAAAATCATAATAATAATAATAAAAATATTATCATTATTTGCTTGATTGTCAAAAATGATATAAAAGACAGACATGCAAATGTGTGATACCGAGAATTATTAGTGATGCAATTATTAGTTTAATTTCAGTTAGAATGTGGCCTAAATAGCAAGGCAGCTCACTATGTTTTGGAAGTTGGAACAGAGTTATTAGTATAAGAGTATTAATAATAATACAGTGACTTGTTTAAAAGTTAGTAAATGAACTGTCACATAACTTGTTTGTTAATTAACTGTCTAATAAACCAAATTGTAAATGGTCAAAACACAAGACCAGCATGCTTCTGAACTGACACAGGCACCAAATTGCTCTACACAGAGTCAACAACAGCCATGAAGCCAAGACATACCTATGCAGAAAGAATCTGTGGAGAGGACAGAGGGACATTACACACATGAGCATATGATTAGTAAACTGTGCATTAGCAACTTGCATTAGATGTGCTTCAGTTGGATTTACAGATCACATAAGAGTGCCATTCAAGCATTTCAACTCCAGGACTTGTGAATTTGTCTAACAGAGCTGCCAAAAGCACAGCTTCACAAGCTAAAAAAGTCACAGTCAAGACATTTCAGCAGGCCTGAATCAGAGGAGGGGGGTGGATTTGAATCTACTGAGTGATACTGACACTGAGAATGAGGCGAAGAGGTCGGGCAACGGGGAGCAGAGACGCCTTACCTTTGTTATGGGGGAGGAAGTGATGTCGGAAAGGGGAGGTAGGGCGCGTGTCGCTGGAGCGCAAAAAGGAGCAGAGCTTCAGCATTCCTGCCGGCCGCTCAGAGAAGAGAGGGAGGAACAGAGGAGGAGGATGAAGGAAAAAAGAGGATGGAAGGAGCACATGTGAGCAGAGGAGGAAGGCAGGTTACAAGCTCAGGAAGAAACGGAAAGCAAGAAACGGCCAAAATGTTGTAAGGGAATCTTGCTCATCCGTACGCTCCACTGAAATCCTATGGAGGGAGGATTTGGATCATTTTATTTGACTCACCTGGTCTGTGAAAGTGCTGGGGCGACTTGGACAGAGGGGGTATGTAGTTATGGCGGTGGTAGACCGGAGAGCCAATGGAGCCCTGACTGGTGGATCTCTGTATGATGCGCTCTCTCATGTCATAACAGCCCTATCATACACATGCACACATAACATTACATACTGTATGGGAAGGTTCAAAACACATTCACATTACTAAAGGTATTAAAGGGACAGTCCACACAAAAATGAAAATTCTGTTATCATTCACTTATGGAACTCAACTGAAACTGCTTGCAAAGTATATATGTGTTCCACAGAGGAAAGAATGAGGTTGGCTAAATCATGACAGAATTGTCATTTTGGAGTGGACTATGGCTCCATAGCGTTAAAGAAGACTAAGCACCGGCCTCTAACCTCAGCAGATGGGGTGGGAGACAGTGTCCTTGGAGACTGAAAGAGAACAGGAATAGTAAAAAAAATATGTATGAATCAGAATCAGTACTAAAAGGTAGACAGGAGACTGTATGTGATAGAACAGCAAATAATATGATTAAAAAAAGGAAAAGGAAGAATGCCAGTGCGGTACAGTATATGCTTTTAAGTCCCAGGAATTGCTTTGCATATTAGTAGGCAAGTTGTGTTATGAGTGAACATCACAAAAATGTTCAACCGTTGTGCTAAAAGTAAGATTATTTTCTGTAACAATGTAATGTTTAATGTAATGCACCCTTGTATAAAAGTCGCACAACTTTTTTTTTTTTTTAACCCTAAACCTTTAAATGAAACATTTATTAATTAATTCATTAAATAAAAAACTGTTTTGAGTGTGTATTTGTGAAATTTACTCAGCTGTAGCTGGGACAATGACAGACAGACAGAAATTACAAACATGAACACACACACACTCGAGCATAACACTGCTCAAGAGTCAGCTGAAGCTCAGTGCCATCTTCATGATGAGCACATAGAAAACTGTGTCCACAGCTGTGGCAGGGTTCAGAGGGAGGTCACTGACAACTTACTGTTTCTGCGGACAGTGAGGAGGGGTCTTGTGGCAGGGTCTGGGAATGTGGACACAGAATTAAAATCACTAAAAATAACATGTTATGTGTCATGGAAACAGTCGTGTTTTCAGTGACCCAGCATGCATTGGATGAAGTTTTAAATTAAATGAAATTAATGAAGGTGAAAGAAGAATTGTAAAAAAGCACTTGCAGTGTTTGTTTTGAATGTAAGATATACTAAAGATGTGACACAGATCATCTACAGGCTATGTTTTCTGGGAAAATCCTATCAGCTTGGCATGAATCTACACCTGGGTTCTTGAGTACACACTCAAAGTTACTGTCACTATTATTCAGATGAGAGTTCAGAGTTCAGCCAATGAGATGAGAGAAACTAGGTTTAAGAGGCATTAGATGTTCATGCTTATTTTATTAGGTAAGGTCTAGTAAATGAATATGTTAGTTGTGTTCTTATTAGTTTGGGTGGTGATCCACAAACTAATTGGTTATGTCAGCAGCCTAATTTCTATCCTGCTTACACTTACTGTGGCTCTGCCTCTGGGAGGGCTGCCACCTGAGGCTTTGACAGGCTGTAGAGGAGGAAAGGGTCTGGTTACTCTATGAACTTGTCGGTGGCTCAATAATATGGTATACATTAAAGGAATATTCTTGGTCATTTTCAACTTGATTAGAACAGACAATCATTTTGTTAACTGTAATACACTTACAATAGAAGTCTATTGGGTTACTACTCTCTTTCAAAAGTATAAATTCAAGTGTTGACATAAAACCTTACCTTACAGTATTCCTGCTATACAGTAAATCATACATTTGTTTCAAAAATGGCTAAAAAATAAAATTTGGGGTAAGTATTTATTTTTGTATTTTTTAAATAAATCAATTCATACTTTTGTTTAGCAGGGATGCGTTATAATGATCAAATGTGCCAGTCTTTACTTTATTACCAAAATAAAAAAAGGATCACAATTGCCAAAAAAAAACATTAAGAAGCACAACTACACAACTTATTCATAATAACAAAAAATTATTTCAACTAGAGTCATGGCTGCTAAAAATTTACATTTATTATTTCAAAATATATTATAACAATATATTAATATATTACATCAGAAAACAGTAATTATATTATAATAATTATCATATAATAGGTTATATAAATAAAATAATAAAATAATAAATACAAATATTTATAACTGAAAATAAACTAATAATTTTTATAATAAATAATATAGCAAAACATGCTATATTATTTCACAATATTGCTGCTTTTATTGATTTTATTTGATTTTAATAATCAAATCAGTGTAACCCTTGTGATGTCTTTGAAGAACATTAAAAATTAATTATTTCAGGAATATTACCAACTAAATTGTGTAATATGTTGTATAATGTAACTGTTTTTACTTTATTGGTAATGCATTTCTACACCCCCCATTATTATTTTTTTAATAAAAAAATAATAATAAATAAATAAAATAAGATTTAAAAAGATTAAAAAAACATTTCTACTTATAACCCCCTGGCCCATTGCTTGATAGACTTCAGTTGTAAGTGTGTAACTGTAAATACATTTTCTACTTTGTTTTAACACAGTCAAGGACAAGGCTGAATTATTGAATCAACCACAGAGGCAGATGAAAACCCCGGAAATATCCCTTTAACACGCATCTCCATCACCGCAGATAGTCTGATATTTTGATTCTAGTCACCAGGTGGCGCTGTGACACTGCCGTCTCTACACAGAGAGGTCGCGCAGGCGTTTTCAGGTACAGCAGAACAATGTTTAATAGACAAAGGGAACCAAAGAACAGTCACAGAGAATAAAAAAAAAACATCTCTCATACATTATTTTCATGCATAGACATACAGCTAACATGTTAACAGGAATACATGCAACATCTGTACATGATCACATACAGACAAATGAGCAAATACACGCACTTCCTCACATCTGCTCTGTCTGTGGCCTGAGAGCCTCAACCAATAGTGTTTTTTGAAGCACTAATGGGATCATGGGGTCAGAGAGCTAATATGGTTACTTCGACAAGAGTACGGACCTGGGGATGGGATGGTATTATCACAAAGATTGGTTGGGTTGGGTCTGTTATTTAGGGGTAGTCTGGTAGCAGCTAGCTGGCCAAAGTGGCAAAACCCATGAGCTGGTTTGGTAATGGAGACTAGACCAGTAGTTCTTAACCCCGGGGCCAGGGACAAGCCTCAGCAAACTTCCAAGGGGGGCAAATTAATATATTACTTTATTAACAAAACAGACATTTAAATTTAGAATTAAAAACTGCAAAAAATACAGAAATTACAGTGATTTATTTAAGAACATAACTTCTGGAATCACAAAATTAATTGTAATTCATTAATTTAACCCTCTGGGGTCTGAGGTGATTTTGGGGTCCCTGAGATGTTTGGACATGCTCTGATATTTGTGATTATTTAAACTACTTATAACGTACTATTGACCGACACATAATTGTTTTTGTATACAGCAAAAACTAAGCTACAATAATATGTGACCAGGATGGATGTACATGTTTGCATTTTTTAGAAAAAAAGTATTATGCGTGGTTACTAGGTTTTGGGAAAATAAAACTTTCTAAAATAAGGCCATCCAAGCCATAGTGAATGGTCTTGAATAAGAATTTAGAGTAACCAGCCTATTCTGTTAGAATATATATTTAAAACAATACAGTTGTACTGAAATTACACATCATTATATATATATATATATATATATATATATATATATATACGTATATACAGTAGTCAACATTCAAAGTGGATCAGAACCTTTCATCAAAGTTGTCCTAAAATCAACTTTGCTGAACTTTTATGATCCACTTCAAATGTTGACTACTGTAAATATATTTAACTAGAAATACTATTTTTAATAACCAATATGCCGTTCTGCAAAACAGAGAAAATAAACTGATTCTGATTCATTCTGAATGTTAGCTAATTTTAGTGCTGTCCAACAATTAATTGTGATTAACCACATCCAAATGGTGTTTTTGTTGATAATACAGTATATGTGTGTACTGTGTATATTTATAATGTATATAAATACACACACATGCATGTATATATTTAAAGAAAATAGGTTATGTTTATATAAAACATTTTTATTTATAATATAAATTATATGAATATAATTATATCCATGTAAAATATTTTCTAGAAACTCTATGAGTGTGTCTGTATATATATATATTGTAAGGTCTGAATTATTTAATTCTTCCAAAAAATCATCCAAAAGGACAATAAACTCTGATCTGTCTCACCCGGCGTGGGAAGGAGGAAGCAGGGGATCTCTCGCAAACAAAGACACGCAATAAAACTAATCTAAGATCTTCAAAGACGGTGAGCTCTGACCCCAGGACAGTGAACAGACCACGTTTTACGGGGTGTCCCCTCCCAAGTCACTACCCCCTGCAGA